>JAXCGZ010016984.1:375000-407613 GCA_037179515.1 Halocaridina rubra
GGAATTTCATACAGTATCTGTATGATACAAAAAAGTGTGAATAACTAAACTGATATATAAAATGTAAACACACCAGGTAACATGAAAGGAAAGCAAATGCATATAACGGAGCAAAAATAAGGTAGTCTTATGAATGGAATATTAATATATGTACCAGTAATATATTTAGAATTAACATTTCTCTACATTTGACTTGTTGGACAATAATTGAGGAGAAGAAAGATTGTTTACATTAACTAGCATAACATAAAAGCAACAAAGCCAGATGAGAGACAATTTATCTAGCCTCTAATGCTATGACATTTCTAGACTGTTTCCAAATACAGTACTGCTGTTGCTGCTTTATTTTGGAAGAATACCAAATCTTTTGTTTTCATGGTCCAGTCCTAAAACTTAAAAATATCTTTGGATGTTTGTACTTGCCTCTTCATCCTTCAAGAACGTACATACGGAGAATGGAAGAGCTTGGTTAGCAAGAGCCCTTGCAGCTCTACCGTGAACACGGAGGATTTCTTGCTCTACACTTAACACCAATCTTTCTTTTTCCATAAGATGCTGCAAAAATTAAAATATTTAATGTTTTCTTTGGAGAAAAGTTTAGATAAAAACATTATCCATAGAAACTTTTTAATGTCAGCATGAATAAGAGAAAAAATGGACATTTACGATTATCAAGTACAATAGTGTATAAGTTTTCTTCAAAGATGGTTTTATAAAAATGATTATCTACAAAATGATAGCTCTAAGAAATGGTATATATACCTGTAACCTTAGGTGATATCTCTCTTGTTCTTGGGTTTTATATAGATCTTTCAGGATCTGCGAGAGGGAATTAGGTGGTGGTGTTGGCATGGACAGTCTAGATGAGGCATTCCCCGCTAAAACATAAGAACAACGATTCATCAAGTAGTCCTTGAAGCCTTCGGGAGGTTTAGGTTGGACAGGTCTAAGATTTTCACGACGGCGTTCAATCTGGCAAAAAATGGATGACACATAAATAAGATATAAAATATTCCTTTAAAATCCTGTAAAGGATTTACTGATAACCTAAACAATTTCTGCAAAAGACAATGTAAACACAAGATCCAAATCCAATATCTTTCACTAAAGGTAACAGCTTAACTTGTATACCGAGTTATCCAGTGGCATTAAAAATTTTTCAATTCCATATAAAATTTTTATCATGTATTCTCATTAAACATATGTGACAACACTTGAAAAATTAAAGAAAGAAAAAAATTACAAAATATGATTGTGTGTGTATGCATATACTGCTTTTTGAGAGCAAAAATATTTATCGTAAATGCTCTTAAGAGTTACAAACACAAAACTTTACCTGCTTTCTGATCTTCAGAAATGTTTCATAACAATTATTGATGGGTTGATCAACCAAAGACACCATGGGAGGCTCCGTTTCTGGTTCCTTCATCTTTATCTTCCTCTTACGAGGATGAACAGCATCATCAGGAGATGCAAAAGACACAGTGGGTTCCTCTACCTTAATTTCTGTTTTCACAGTAGTTGATGTCACTATAACAATGGGAGAGTAAAGTTAAATGGCAAATCAAGCATTGGAGTATATTAATAAGAAAAGAGTAAGTTATTTACGCAATGAGGAAGGACATAAGGGCATGACTGCAATTTCTTTTTTTCAAACATGTATGCCACATCTATGGGAATGTCATTACACTATTAGCGCACATATCCCTGAATGCTACTCTCAGGCAATGTAACATTCCCTAATCTTTACTTATACTTTTGGCCATCTCGTTGAAAAAAAATATAACAATAGAGGGCTGTTAGCCCTCCGTTTGCCCCTAGCCCTTTAGGTCCGTTTTTACGAAATACATGGACAAAGAGTGAGGTAGTCATTCTCTCCCGACATCTGCATGGAAACGAGATCTTAAGAGATCTCAGCTTTGTGAATAAAAAACTGTAAACAGCTGTATTCTACTTACCAGTAGTATTGTTGTCTTCAGCTGAGCTGCAGTTTCCACCACGCTGTGATCTGGTAATTCTAGTGCCGTTCCCTTTTTCACTCCCGCTGCTGCTGTTGGAGTTTCCTTGATCTTCCAACTGCAATACAAACACAAACAAAAGTAACTTTATAACCATTATGTCAGTGGTATATGAAGTCTTTTCGAGGTAAAACACCGTCAGTATTTCCATAAATTATATCAATTTCTTAACGAAAGTATCACAATATGAATTCAAAGCTAAAAGTAAATGAATAAAAGAATTACCACTGGAACATTCTTTGAACAAGCACCAGACACCAATACAAAGATAAACATGAGATGTGATGCTAAAGCATGGTTTACTATACATTCTTTGAAAACTTTGTTATCCACTCCCAGAGCTGTAGTACAAATAGCAGAAATTATAATGGTAGTTACTAGGTTCATTCTCGTTCGAATATAAAATTAGGGTTAATCTTTTCTGAAATGATGACTGTTCTGCAGCTCATGGGAAGATGATAACAAGGTGGAAAAGAAATCTCATACCAATTAACTGTAGGATCATTCCAGAGATAGAGCATTCAAATAACATTTTTCAGCTACATATAACAAACAGACATCATCTTACAACTATTCAACTTTACGACCACAAAGGGTTGACTAAATGAATGCCTGGCCACGACCATGTCTTTCTTCTCGTATCTGTTTGTGTTTTAGCAGTTTAAAGGTTTAAAATAAATCATTTTAACAACAGCAATAATAACGAACTATGGAAATGGAGGTGTGTAAAAAAAAAAAAAAAAAATAAATAAATATTTATATATATATATATATATACATATATAGTAATAATAATAATTATATATATATATATTGGCTTACAACCAAACAGCCTTATGACCAGTTGGTCAGAACTGACTGCAGTAAAAAATTGATGACTACCTGCGCAGGCAATTACTGTTACCACCAAAGACTCAGCAAGTTGTTAAACTTTCACATATGCACAATGCTACAATGATAGTGACAGCTTAGAGAGAGATCCTCACCACTTGCAAGTAGAGAAATAAAGAAAAGGTAGTACTTAAATCTAAAGCCACAAAAAGATTGGACATACATCGGGATTCACCTTAACGGTAGGCATCGCTTCTTTCCCTTCCGCATTTCCTTCCTTTTCTTCACCAGAACTAGTATTGACAACATAAGGGAGCTGGCGACTGCTGGTGCTCTTTCCATTCCTAGTGCTGATTTCCTGTTCGGTGCCACCGCCTAGAACAATCTTTAACGGAGGCACTTTGGGTCCAGCCCCTGTACTCGATTCACTCTTAATGTCATCGTCTTCGCTACTTTCCCCTCCTTTGATACTTGGGGGTTTGGGACTATTGGCAGCAGAACCCATGGGACTTTTTCTCTCGGTCGATGTGGTGACACCACCTCCACCACTAACCCCTCCTGAACTTCCTTGACCACTCCCAGTTCCTCCACAAACTGATGAGGGTTTGGTGCTTGTTGTAACTGCATTACTGCCACTGCTGCCCCGACCGGCAGTCTTGGTTGTCTTTTCGAGGCTAACTGATATTGTATAAAGTAGAAAAATATATATTCATATTTATACTGAATATTATTAAGATTGTCAGACTTTCTTAATTTATAATATCTGACAAATTCTATTTGGATTAACTGGAAGTGAAAGTCTATATTCATGATGAAAATATTCTACCATTAAAGGTCTTTACGTCATATTAAATTTCTAAATATCCGTCAAAATATATAATAAATGAATAAAAGATAAAGCGATATCAGACAAAATATATTGATGGTAATCATTAACATATTAAATTCAGATAGACAGTTGGGAAGTAATACCCAATTTGCGAAAGGGATAGTTTCAAGTGTAAAAACTTGCGAGGTTATAAATCTAGCTGTATACAAGGGCTGTAAACCACTTATATACCCATTCAGAAGACCACTCACCTCACCCTTTCATCTTCATATTACACAATGCCAACACAGCCATTCCTCTTATCTTAAACACATTACTAAGCTCTTCAACTTTATTAGGATACCTTGCAGAGACCCAATAACTCTACTTCTGACAAGAACTTTCCCACCAGAACCCCCTCTGTAAGCTCTGACTATTAACAAGGGGAAAATACAAAAGGGAGAAATTCCCAGTCTCCATTTTGTTGACATCTACAATATGCAGGGGAATACAGGCGAAGCATTCATGTCCTCCATCCCAAAGGAAAAACGAAAATGAGGAGTTGTGGAGAAAAAAAGGAATGAATTATGGACAGCAGAGGATGTTTTCAATTTCTCACGTGGTTGGAACCTCCATACCTCACAAGTAGAGAGCAGTAAGGAATGAATTCCCCAAGATATAATGATAACTAAAACACATAGTTATTAAAAGGAAGGAAGAGAAATACCATTCCTCAATACACACCTGCTGGTCTCCCACTTCCTCTTCCAATGCCTTTGGGTATTTCTTTAGTTTCTACTCTCCGTTTCTTTCTGGCTTCTTCATCTTCTTCGGTTTCATTATCCCGCGTCCGTTTATCCGTCTTATCTTCTGCTTGTGCCCCTTCAGTTCTGATGTTATTTGCCCCCTTCTCCTCTTCCTCTTCTACCTTTATTTCGTCCTTGCACTTAAACTCGTACACATCCTCATTGTTTTCCATTATATTTCTGGAACATGGAAAGAAAATAATTTAGACGATATTATATAGCGGGCCCACAAATATGGAAAAAACAAGATGGAATTATCATAAATTTTTACGAATATCCATAAATGGTGAATGCATACATCAAGACATAAATACTTGGCAACCACATGTCTTATGTACACTTGTTATAAAAGTGTACAAAAGGAACAACAGAAACCAGTGTAAGGGAGTAACTAGAGAAAAAAAATATGCGAAGATATGTACAAGAAAGTACTGAACCGTACAGACAAAGGGAAATAAGGCATTTAATTCAAGAAATTCCCAAGTATCAATGTCTTGTTTCATGAACAATTACTGCTATGTAATGAATAAGCTGCATTTTTCATAAATCATAGGATTTGAAGAGTGAGTGCATGATTAAGAAGTAAATTATGACCAAAAGTACACTTTTATATTTGGAATTGCCTAACCTGTGGAACACCCAAGCAGAGTGATGGTGGGGGGTATTGGGTACCCCTTTACAATTAAGTGGCTACGAGAAGTGATCGAGGTATACTAGCTTCTGGTTAAGGCAAGTGCTTTGACTCCCCCCCCTTAAAAGGGGAATTACAGTCATTGTATCTGCATGTATGTGAACTATATATTGAATATCAATCTATCAACATAAACAAAAGCTGTAAACATCCTTTGCTCGGAGGTAGAGTCAAAGCACAATTTTAACTGAAAACGGAAATATTGGGGGGGAATCCCAGTTCCCTTGCCCTGCACCATAGTCAAATTATACAATAAAAAGGGGTATACAAGAGGCAGTATCATCATCCCCTGCTAGAGGAGACTGCGAATAAAGTATGGGAGGCAGAAGATACAGTTCTACTCTGACAGAACTCAAAATATACATTCCTTAAAATAATACAATACAATGCTTGGAAAAATACACTTGACCCAGTAAAACCTACTTTGAGTCTTGTAATCTTGGTTTCTCAGGTGTGCGCGTGGCAGCGTTAGGAAGACGAAGGGTAACCCTAGGAGACCCAGGTCCACCCCCTGATTTTTCCTCTGGAGATTTATTGGCAGGAGGAGTCCGCCTAGACATACTTGAGCAACTGCCACCTGCAACCAACATATAATAACTATAAATGATGTGTACAATAAAAGCATTTTTCAGAGCTTCAAATCTTTTAGGTGTACCTCAAGCTTCAACAGCTGTCAAACTTGTTCTATGACATCTTTTCACCAGTTACTTGTTACCTCACCATATTCTTCATATTTCTATCTCTATTAAACTAGCTGTACGATATGTTCTTAAAAAATATAATCTCTTAAAGTTTTTTTTCCAAAACTCATATGTATTCAAAGTACATCAATCGAAGGCATGAAATAATGTTGGAGATACTGTCCAGTTAAAGGGCCCAGTTATTATTTTATTGAACAGACCTCTCTAACACCACTATATTCCCCGAGAGGCTTAAACCTTATAATCCTATCTGTAAACTATAACCCTCCCTTAAGGTGCATACATTACAGTTACCCGGCCAAATTCCTAAAAGATTACATCAGGCATTCTTAGCAATATGCAGTCCATCTTCCACTCATTGTTGCATCATTTACTCTTTCCTATGTTAACTTCCTCTTTCCATACACCTACCCATAATCAATGACCAATCTTTTAATTATATTATCCATAATTAAAAATTATTTTACCTCTTTTAAACATAAATCTACCATACCAGCACCTAGCCCGACTTTCCGCAATTTTCTCTTTTACATCATCTACTTACGTATTAAATGGGCAACAGGACGCTAACCTAATCAATTAAACCCTATCTGGACTTCTTTTCTAGATTCTAAACCTACTTCTGCATGCTGCTGCTGTTTTCTACAACATCTAGTGGCTATAAACAGTTTATCCAGTTTTGTGTCAGCAAAAGCAATTCAATAATAAAATCAAGGAGAGCAGCCCTGGCTAAGCTAATGATAAAAACTGAAAGAAATATTTGAATATTACCTAGAGCCATACCATAGTACTGTATGACTAACTCATTATGAATTATAATTATATTATTATTGTCAATTACACACCTTTTAATTATTATACTGAATAAAGGCTTTAACAAAAAGTACTCCAAATTATAATGTTGGTTACTTCAAGTACTATTGTGGAGCTAAAAGTTCTAACCTCAAAAGAGCAATTAAATACAAAAACATTAAAACAACTTCAAGTGCTTATTTTAATTGAATATATATGACGTCTACATCCAACCTCAATACTAGGTTTAAATATTTACTACAGGGAAGCAACTCTTCTTACAGAAAGTTTGAGTATTTTTCGATACTTACTTGAAAAAAAATAATAATATCACGTTGGTAACAAATAATGACCTACATGCTGAAGGGATTCAAACCAGCCAAAACTTCCCTCAGCTGACAAGCAAGAAATAATATTCGGCTGATAAACATCAAACAGTGCATGACAATTCTTCAAAAACAAACTTCTGAGGTTTATAGTGTTAGTATTCTGACATATTGATGTTAAAAAGATTATACTGTGTTGTCTTTAAATACTAACCTTTGGGCGTAAGTGGGAGTTCGTCCCCAGACGAAGAGGCTAAGTCCTGGAGATTCCCACTAGCCGCCGCTTCAATTAAAGCAATAATGCCCGGGGAACGACAGACGTCTCGTGGTGTCTTGCCGCGACGATTGACTACATCAACACCAGCACCACATCTTAACAGTAATCTGACCAGCTGTACAGACAGGAGTGGAATAATGAACACTGAATTCAAGAAACTAAAATTACTGATCGTTCCTAAGAACCAAAATTAGTGGTATGCATAATTCATATGGACAATATGTCACTCCCTTTGATCTTGAAAGGTCATAAGTTGCTGTGTACATATCTATAAGTATGTAAAATAGAAGAGTATTGCATAATATATATAGAAACGATGAAATGGAATATCTACAAGAAATATATCAGAAACGATGCCATACCTTAAAGTGATTGTTAATACAAGCATCATGAAGGGGAGTGTCATTATCTAAACCTTTGGCATTAACATCTGCACCCGCTTCAATCAGCAGTTTGGAAACGCCATAAAAGCCTCGGTTGCAAGCCTCATGAAGTGCACTCCAACCTGCGAGATGACAAAAATACAACTTAACTAAAGATAGCTTAATACTATAAGTTTCTCTCCAAATATAAAACACATCCTTTCTCCTATAGTTAGTATAATGGCAAGATCATTATTAAAGACACTAAGACTTCATTCTAACATGGACGTTTTTTAACTATTTTTCTCTCTCTAAGTTGTCTGATATGGAATACAAAGGGAACTGTGTCACAGTTTATAGACTTTGCCATTTAGCACGACTCCAAGGAAATTACAATTGGATTTAGTAACATTCATTTTGGGTTCTCCTTACTTTATCAACTTGGACTGAATGGGGCTTGAAACAAGGATGCCCTTCCTAAAGCCCCGCAATGGGCTCGAACACCAGTAAATTCCAGTATGTAACCAACTTTCATTTCATCGCCCTCATATGCAGGATGTACAACACACTGTGAATACCTTCATCACAGCAAATTTATCTCATTCATTTATTTTCTGCTTGACTATACCACCCTCAAACCTATAGTTCCCTAGTTCTAGAATTTTCAATAAGGTTTCCATTATCATTCATGCTGGAATCTTTTAAATCGAGAATTTTTCTATAAAACTTTAATCAATTTCAAAACATGCATCAATCTTTATTTTAAATCTCATTCATATATATTGGATATGGAAGCGTGGAATATGACAACCATAAATGAATATTCTCATAAAATTTTTCATGTAGGAAGCCATGAAGCAATCAAAATGGTACTCCTGTATATTTAAGTTGTATACATATATACAGTACGCATAATTATATAAGAATTTTTTTCTTACCAAGTTTTTGCATATATGCAAAGTAATTACTGTATTCAGCTCAACACATGGGAGCACAAACCATTCAATACATAATACGAGCCGTACCTAAAGGTCATTACTGTAAAGCACTTTTCAAGCCAAAAAACCAGCTGCTGTCCAATAGACTCCTTTTACTTCATGCAGTGAACATTGGTCCATTATTCCAAAAAGTGTAAAGCTATTACTGTGTACGGTTAAAGCACTCCATCCATTATTCTCGCATTTTCTGTACTTATTCTATAATTTCCGGAAGAGCTCAATTTGTATAGGCTTCAGTTTATGTACAGATTCTAAAATGCAAATTTGTACCATGAATGAATCTTACAAATTCAATATTATTATTTCTACTACTCAATCTTATTCACTTTTAGTGTACACAAAGTACTTATAAGTTTACAGTGGCAAATACCCTATTTGCAAATACCTGTACTATATAAAGAACCAATCACAAGAGCCATAATTGGAACAGCAACTAATATTAATGCCTTTTTTTTTTCCTAAAATGGGGATCTCTGCTTTAGAGACTTGCTAAAGCACTCTAGCTGCAGTGTGCCAAAGCAACTCTGGGTAAATTACGAAAGACAAAATATAACTGGCAAGGGAAAAAAGCCACAATTTGTAAATTACTAAAGACAAAATCTGTCCAGGAAATGAGCCACGATAGAAAATCTAAATGTCAAAAAATGAGCCGCTATGTGTAAATTACGAAATACAAAATCTAACTGGCAAGAACAATGCCAGCGAACACTCCCAAACCAGTTTGTATTGGTTACTTACCCCAACTTTTGTACATACCGAAAATAATGATATCTTAAGAATGAATACCAATATATACTGTACTTCCATACAAATTTAGACAAAATATTCTTTGATGTTCCTAAACAAAAATATCCAGATTTAACGTGCAATGAACCCTCTAAGTAAACAAAAAACATCTACAACTTTAAGCAAGTAACACACTCCTACTGTCTACTTGCAACCAAACCCAGGAAGTCCCATTTGACACCGAGATCAAAACCAGAAAGAGACTTGTCGTTCATGTTGCCACAGTATTCCCAAAAAGATACTGTTCCAAATCGCCAATAGAAGTAAGAATAAGTCTCCCATCCCCTGGCCAGTAACAGGCAGTATGCTTAAGCAATCAACACATGTAACTACTAAGAAAACCAATGATGATGGAAATTACAGCAATCAAAGCAACAGTAACACTTTCATGCGATTTGAGATTATATATCCTCTTTCTGTACCCAAACTCCTCTACCAAGGCACTGAGTTTGGACCAAACTGAGCAAATTCTGTCCCTGAGACCCCAACCCGTCTCTGGCTGCATTTGCACATTCTATATAGCACAAAAATTCCCATTTAGTACATTAGTGACAGCTTCCTTACGTAAAGCATAAAACAAAATAAAATCTATCCTCTAGGAACTCTGTCTTGATCTAATCACGATGTAATCTAGAGGTATATTTTAAAAATATGATATAATCAAGCGATATATTGTGGAGACAAATAATCTAATTTATTACAAATACTGTAGTTTTATAACATTACAAACAAGCTCTTTAAGTTATTAACCATCCTGCATAGCTTACTGGCATTACTATTATGATTTATATAAATAGCATTACATATGCTTACATTATAAAGTAATAAATGAATAATTATTTTCTTACAGAGCAAACAAAGAAATTGTTCAAATTTTCACTATATCTCAATTTACGTGTAAATCAAATGCCTGATGAACTTTGACCTCCTATAATAACAGTAAATGGGTTGTAAAATATTTGCACTAAGCATCTCAATACGAAAGACTTTTGGAAAATGTGGCAAAATAAAGCTACCACACCCATCATCAGACGAAACAAAGAAAAATCCACAATATTTTATTTACGCGAGATTGAGCATTACAATTATTTAAGGCACACAAAATCGCTCACGCAATTCAAATCCCATAAGATGGCAGGTTAAAATCCGTTTCAAAATAGTGAAAATGCGAAGCCCAGAACAACTGATGCTAAAACAAAAGCTTGACGGCTTTTAGAAATGGACCAACCCATTTTGTCTCTACAATTTGCCCTATACAGCATCCCAATCAACACCCATAATTCTATAATGAGGGTCATTAAGCGCCATTGAATCACTCGTAATCACGCTAAACGCGATGGCTCGTCCACTCACAGTGAATTAATAAATGATAACCACACTTCTTTTATCACTCGCTTCGGCAGAGCACTACTATAAAAAAAATTCTCCCATTCGATGGTGAACGGAAAACTCCGTCAACCCCATTTTGTTTTCAATTTTCGACTTTAACAACTCAGTTTATAATTACGTTCGAAATACAGGCTAAATAAAATTAAACCCGGGATACCTTTGTTGAAAACAATAATTATTCAATTTATTTCAAGCAACTACGAACGCTCTGAAGACGGTTCCATTTTTGGCTCCCGTTTTCTGTGTTGTGCCACGCGGGAAATTTGAAAAACTTGAAATGACTTCGAATGGCACTCCCAACGTTGAGCGTAATGATTCACAAATTTTAGTTTTTAATACACTAAAGCTAGCACGAGGATAAAAATCTACACCGGGAAAGAGACCAATAATAAATAAATAATCATAAATTGAATAATGATATGTATTATATACCGTTTTTGCCTTTAGCGGGAGGGGGGGGACTGAACTTATTCTTATGAAAATGATGATACGCATGAGTTATAATACGCTTACAGTTTATGGCGAAAAAAGTGAGATGTGTGCGGCGATACCAATGGAACTATACCTCATAAAAAATAATAATAAAAAAAAATTATATATATATATATATATATATATATATATATATATATATATATATATATATATATATATATGTATATATATATATATATATATATATATATATATATATATATATATATATATATATATATAATTCTAAAAGCCAACACACAATATGTTTCATATGTTATTACATTACACAACTGATCTCCTCAGTTAGAAAGGACGAGAATTGCTTCTGTTTCCATTGCAAACCCTAGGTAAACATCCTGTAACACAAAGCAACTTCCTGCTAAGTTATGTAAACATGTTGTTACACAAAGCAAATTCCTATTAAATTAGGTAAACACCCCCAAATTAGTGCCAAAAAAAAATTGGATTTCCTAAATGCTTTACAGATCATCGCTGCCTAAGACAATAACTGTTGCATTAATAGATATTTAGCTCACAAATGTAGTGCTATTGACTTTAAAAATCTACCCATGGACTCATTTACTTCAATGTAGGTCCAGTTAGTGGCATTCATATATTTCTCATTTGTCCTCCAAGATTTGATAAAAGGTTTTAAAAACTGAGGATGAGCTCAATAACTATCCTTACCAACATATATCATGATCATATTTCTAATAAGTTTTAAAAGTATTTTGAAAACATCAAGAACATAAAATTTGTATTGATTTGTAAATGAACTGGAAATATTGCTAAACATTAAATCATGGTCTCATACTTCAAATCATATTATGAATATAACTAGATATGATATATTTTTCTACGGATGATAGAAAAAACGGAAGATAAATAAATAATTGCTCCGAGGAAGAAAATTATATTTTTTCAAGTTTCAATGCTGACAATTGTAAATCTCTTTCTTCAGTTGAGGCGTAACCTATCTGGGATTAAGTTACGCATGAAATGAAAAACACACGCACACACACCAAGACACTACAGTGGCACAAGCCACCCACTGCGGTACTACAACTGAAGGTCTTTGGACTTAAGTAGGATGGGGGCAGAGCAGATCGATGTTAAATCTCTCTAAAGTTACAATTCTTTTCCTAAACAACAATCCTCATCTCTGTTTCTCTCATTTTCTAAAATATTTTCTTAGTGCCTGGCCTAATGAGGGCAAAATTCTTTGCCAGTGCCAGTCACATTCATGAAATTCGTTGCAGTCACAGACTCATGTTTGATATCTATTTTACAAACTCTATGGACGATGGGGGAATAGGCCCCAACTCATGGAGACTTCCAAAAATATATGAATTCTCTTTCATTACTGTTTCCAAGCCAGCAAACAACATTAAACTCTGAGGCTAAAAATTCCAAAACTTAAATACTGGAGTATGTGTGTTAGTTGATAGACTGCTGGACATTCAGCAATATATATTATCACCTTTTCAAAATACCTTGTTTCTATCTGTCTCCATGCATCTTGACAAGAGTATTATAAGCAAAAAACTTTTTGGAGGATGGAAGGAGACTTTAAGTCTTCTTGGAAGAGAAACAGAATACATCTGAACTTATTTGACCTATATGTGACTAATACATAAAGGCTTTGGAGGAATACATACATACACAATACCCATAATCCCCCTTATACGGTGGTGGCCAAAAAAGCACACATTCAGCAGAAGCTAATGACAAAGAATTATATAAATAAATACCTAAAGTAAATGTAATATCACACATACAAGTGGGATTACCGGTAAGTAGCTCTTACAAACATGAAGTAATAATACAGTACATAAGATAACAGTGGTCACCCTGGAATACTTTTAAGGAAATTTACCATGCAGAGGAGAGTGAATAAGGTACTGACCCGGAGGACAAGAATCTTACAGTTAAAGAGAGCTATATGAACGATATACACAGCTCACTGCAATATCACAATGCCATACAATTTGATTTTCCACATATTTTTTTGAAAGGATGCTGCAATGTAGGCTTTTACAGTTTCATTAGTGTCCTTTAAGGAGTGATGTGCAAAACCTTACAAAGAAGACCATCCACTAACACTGCAGATATCCTGTATGGCACGGAGAGATCTTAATGCAACTGTAGCAGCAGGTTTCTTGATGTCATGGGAGAAAATTTTTGAGGTTTGAGATATATACAATAACTTTTCCATGTGTTAGGGTGAAGAATGAAAAAAATCTGTATTGTAATGACAAGAGATATTATGTTTTTAAGGCATCCACTAGATAAAGCTAATTTTCTTGGAGCTACACAGAGAATGGTTAAGTTTCACTGAATTAACAGCGAACCATCTGTAAGCTGCTTCAGAAAAGTGTCTCCCTTTCAGAAGACATTAATTTCACCAAGTCTGTATGCCTGGGTAAAGGAGGTTGGGAAAATGACTCTTAACTGAATGCTGAAGTGGAATTTCAAAGGAGAAAGAGGCATGATTCCCAAAACCCCAATACTTCATCAACTTCCCATGTCAGGGTTGTGAGACGTTTAGGAGACTCTAACTGAGAAAGGCCCCTAATGACCTTAACAAAACACTGTGTCAGAAACATCTGCGTTGAAAGTATGGTGTAGGGGCATAGCCAAGGCAACTTACAAAATAGCAATCATCGCCTTGAAGAGATCTTTGTTTATGGTAGGTAATCCAAGAAATTTAAAACTTTCCTGACTAGGTTCTTCTCGTAAATGATGGTGGAGAAGGATCACTCTTTCTCTCTCTCTATAAAAAAAATCTTTCCCCGTTTTTCTCCATGGATACTATGAGCGTGCAGCTGAAAGCATCAATTCCGCCTATTCTTTAAGAGCTAATCTATTCTGAACTAGCTTTGCCTCCACTGCAGAGACATTAAAAAAATATGTTATTCCCTCCTCAAAGTGCCTCCTTCATTAGACACCATATGGCACTGAATCTAATTTAAAAAGGGTTTGGATTTCCAACAATAACTGTCTTCTATTGCACATGATTTTGAAAGAAATATCATTACTATGGCATGAGAATTATAATTATTGTCTTAATTACAATGACATTAAAAGTATAGTGCTAATAAAATATTAATGAGAAAATTATATTGAAAAATGACATGCATTTGCTGTATATTGTATACATACCATTACTCATTACAAAACAAGATTATGTGGGCATAATGAATATTATAAAACCCAATATTTTTCAATTTAGCATACAGCATACTGGACTTTACATGCCCCAATATCCAAATTATACCCAGATAAAATATTAAATGTGGCAGGTGAAAGGCATTAAAATGAGGGTAAGAAATACTGTTTCCAGGTCTGTTACTGAAAATGGGTACATCTTGCTCTCATTCACTAGCTAGGTTTATTGCTAAGTCGGATATAAATGAAATAGATATAATCATTATTAGGTACACAAATCCCGCAGCTATCATACCATAAAAACCAATGAAAAAATGTTTGAGGTATTCCTATTATCATGTCAAGAAACATGAATGACACAAGTCTGAAGGTAAAACTATCAAATACTAAACATACTTCCTTCAGTCATATGAAGAATAATTTATTTGCTCACAGTAAGAGTACATAGTCTATATGAATGGCTTACGTCTCGTTACTTCGACATATATAAGTGCTTACTGCAACAATGCATATAGAATAAATGAGTAAAATTCATCAATAATCACAGTAAAAAATAAAGACAAAAAGAACTACATGTATTACAAGAAGACTCACCTGCATAATCTGTTGCGTTAACGTCCGCACCTTGTGCAATCAACTGGGATATCCTTTCAGTATCCCCTTTGATGGCAGCGACTAGTAAAGGAGTCTCTCCACGCTCGTTACGTTTGTTTACGCCTCGACTGATGCTAGGAGTAGTAGGAGTACGAGGACTGCTAGAATGGTTCAATTCTGTCTTATCTGCAGAGAGATACATCAATAAAATATATTTTGGATATCAAAATGCAAACAATGTCTGAGCCAATATCATAACTTTATAATAGGAAGTATTGTAGACCTCTAAGAGTCAAGACTGATCTGTACTGGTCTTTATAATGCATTTAATTATAACTCAAAAAGATTTATCAAAATACTGTCCTCTCTTTGGGGGGTCAGTAATAATTCCACTCTCATATTCTCTGACTATCCATGGAAACTACGACAATGGAGAGGAATGCAAAGGGGATATGGTAATATCCCCAGCTTATCTCCTTATTTAACACACAAAAGCAGAGGATCTGAGGATGAGTGAGGTATATTGAAACCTAGCTATCTCAATTCCTTTACAACAGTTGAAACCATTATGTTAACTTTGGGGGTTATGAAAAACTATATTAAAAATTATAGATAGTACCTGGTGGAGAGGGTGAGGATATTTGCATAAGAAGAGCAATTTGTTGTCTTTCAGACATTGGCATGACTGGCCGACTGGGAGTAAGGTGAGTCACGGCTGCATCCTCAGCCTTCCACCCCACCACTTTGACACCACTACCGCAGCCTCCGCTGCCTCCTGCGAAATTCTTTTTCTGCCCGCCAATATTGCTCACGTTTTCTGTATGCTCCGCAGCTCCGTTTGGTTCTCGTTTCAGTTTATCTTTGGCTGTGGAGGTAAAAAAAAAAACCATATAAATATTAATAGACAGAGCGAAATACACGAAGAATTAAGCACGCAGCAAAAAATAATGACCACAAATACTGTGCTGTTGTATAACACAGTTGTCATTAATGCTATACACATTATGTGATTGACTCACAATACATGGAGAATAATGATGCAAAAATTAAATGTAGAAGAGAAAATAAAAGGATAAATCTAAAAAATATGAACTTCTTTGCTGGCTTAAAAGACAATCCATAAATGCATACTACAGGAGCCAATCCTATTTCTCCTTTTCTTTACACTGGCTAACAAGGTTACCAAAGAATGACAAGGTTCTTCATCAACTTCCTACTGCATCTAAAATAGACAGTCTGTTTGCTTGTTTCTTTCCTTACACTACATACTTCACTGGTGTTAATACAGGACATTATGCTTCTATGGTAAAAGATCAGGCTTTCTTAGATCAGATTAAGGAGTTCCATGGTAAGGTTCTGTTGGCTCTACTCTGCATCAAAGCTAAACTTTGTCTTTTCAAATTCCTATATAATCACAATTGTAATGCCATATGTTTTCTATTGCTCAAATATTTACAGCACAGAAATGCTTAGTGCATTACTTGTACCTCAAAACATAAACATATACTGTATGTGCCGGGGAACTAAATAATATGACAATCTTTCTTCTGTATATATGAAAATAAAATGTTAACCCTTTATGATATTAACTTGGGTAATTTCACAAAATTACTTTTAGTCAATGGGAATTATGCTGAAAATCCTTATCAGTAATTTAATTTTTTACATATCAAATTTGGCTGTGTAATCTAGCAACTTCTATTATTATTCTTATAATCACTAGTCATGCAACAAGCCCAGCTGAAAGAAGTAAAAGACTAAAAAGCAGACGCCTCCAGCAGGGGAAGCAACTTGGTGAAAAGAAAGAAAAAAAAAAAGATAAAAATAAATAAGTTATATAATATGGTCCAACATCAAAGTCTACCTAGCAATAATTTATCTGTGTCTAGTATAAACTTCTGAAGCTCAATAAACTCAACAACATGGCTAGGTACTGTAATTCGTTCCATTTCCAAGCAGTTTATATGTAGTAGGTTGGCTCATGGCACCAGCCGCCCGTTGCGATACTACAGCTGAAGGTTTTTTTGAACTTAAATAGGTCTGTCCAGGACAGTTCGATGTTAAGTCTTCCTTCAGTTACGGTTCTTTTTCTATGCCTACAGCTACACCGAATGTTCTTGGATATTCATCACACATCTTTTATTATCCCTTCACATCTGACAAGTCATTACACTCTCCATCTCTATTTCTCTTTACTTTATGTATTCTTCGTGCCCAGGCCCAATGAGGGCTGTTTTATTTTCTAAGGCCGTCCTGGTGTTACTAATAATCATAATAGCCGATATAAAATTGCTGGAATAATGTTTTGTATTACATCTAACAAATGAACATGCACAACTACTGATACTGACTTCATTCCAGGATGACACTGTGATAAGTCTTACATAGTGAGCAAAGTAAGGAGAGTTTGTGCCACAAGTTGGAGCTAAATTCAGAAATTAATTTAACTGGACGAGAATCTACAGCCGATGGCCAAACTATGGAGAAATACTCCAGACTAAGAAGAATAAAACAAATCATCTTAACAGATTAGTCTATAATTGGTTAATTATATGATTGCCAGTGGAGATTTTCCTATTGTAACTTAGCAGTTGACAGTTTTTAGTGCTAAAAAGGCTTGCTTATATGCTGGATATCTGCTTATTATACATCCAGCTTTATGGTCACTTACTGCATTTATAGTTAGCTTTAACCTAATATACAATTGGCAAAAGAAAGTGAACACTTGAGTGAGTTTTCTAAATACTCGACTTATAAAGATACTTGACATGGCTATAACCTTCCAAAATGACTCTTCATCATATTGCAGTTCTGGATCTTATTCAACAAGTGGTTCATCAAGGCATAGGTAGAATCATCACTAAGCAGTCACAAGTCACTGCATGAAGGGGCTTCCTAGTACTGGAGTTATTAAACTACTTTACTTGCCAATGCTTTGTCTTTATTTTGAGAAATACAAGAATATTCTGAACAAACAATAGACCAGAGTACTTTTAGCAATGACTTCTATGTTCTATAAGATCACTAAATATTTGCAATGTCTTATTGTTACATTAAATTACTTTAATTTCATGCTTTGCAACAAGCAATCAACATTCATTCATCCGGAAAATTAATACTTCTTCTAAAAAGACGAGAAAGAACGGAGAGCGAAGGTGATCGGCTTTACGTCACAGACTCCCTTTTCTACTTCTTGCAAAGGACTGGTTTTAGCAGGTGTGATCGTTGCACTAGTGAATGCTCTTTCTAACCTCAGACCGTGAAGAGTCAGGAACCCTCGACACAATGACTCATAGTCGTGAACATTACCACAGTGACCATAATGGATAGCAAATGGAAAGCGTAGTTGAAAAGAACAAATGAATGCTAAAGGAGAGGGCCAAGTACCTGGTTCATTTTCCTTCTGGTCTTTGCTGGCACTGAAAAGCTTGCGTTTGGAGGTGCCAGGCTTCACCATGGTGGTCATCCATCAGGCTGCAAGACAAAGTATATACATAGTCAATTACAGTAAGGTTCATAAACTCACAAAAACATATTATTCATAACTAAAATAATATCATTATTTTTTAAACAAATATATTGTCTTCTCCTACCAAAGTTAATAAGGTAGTCACATTACAAGGAAGCATCAAAACATTTTTGACAGTCCTCTGATAATGTCTGTACGTCATAAATAAAATAAAAAAATTAAAGCACCAGTCTCAGTAATCTACATAAATAGCAATAATAATAATAAATAGTCCTACCAGTAAAATCAGACGTTAGTAAATATGATAATGCAGGACTAATAATATAAATTATGCTGGTTTTAGACTCATCACTTTCTAGATTAGCTCATTCCACGTGCAAGAGCAACCCTCAAAGAGAGAGTCTGGAAGGGTTCCATACTCATAAAAATGAGCTCTTCCTACCTCAAAGCAGCTTTAACCTCTAGAATGACAACTGGTTAAAGTTTTGAGAAAATTTCCAGTATTATAAATGACTTGCTAGGTCTTCAGTAGACTAAAGTAATGGTTAATGATGACTGACTAAAACATACAAATATTACTTACTTATCACCTTCAATTTTACAAGTGAATTCAGTGCTTTGATGATTGAAGATGAGGTAATCTAAGGAGAAAAAACTTGATTGTTCGACTAAAAATCTATAAAAGTATGAACTACATAGTCTGTATAAAAGAAAATTATATTCTAAAAGGCATGCAACCAACAAAATTTTCTCAAAACGGCAGAGAAAAGCATATTTCTCAGTGGGTTACTCATAGCAGCACTCGCCTTCTTCATAAGAAGTTGTGTATTAATGAGGAAATAACAATCCATTAAAGCCAAAGTGTCAAAAAATATAGTCTTTTTTGAATTTTTTTTTATTGTGGTGACATCTCTGAACAGAGGTGTATCGATACATAAAGATTTAAGGATGAAACAAGAAGAATAAATTTTTAATAATTTAATATATATACACACTCATATTAAAAAACTCTCCCCTACTTACAAAAAACCGAGATACCATTCACATATACAAATATAAGCCTAACCATTATCTATCCATGTATTACAGTACTGTACTGTATTATTACATTATTATAAATGCATTAAAATTCATTAATACTGTATGCCTTAAGTTTTATGTAGTACCTAAGGGTATTTAGCTTAAGTACTGCATATGTGTGTACTACATAGTACAGTACTTAATTTTTTACGTACACACAACTTACGAACAATTCTATCTATGAATGGACTTCTGGAACCGAAGTCGTTCGTAAATTGGGGAGGGTAAGGGGCTCCCCATTTTAAGTCGTTACGAGGTTACATCAGAGACCAATAAATAATTAATAAATTTTTCGACATACCAGTCATCCAGATGCTAACCAACCACAGTTAGTAAAGGTAAGCAATACTGTGTAGTGTACTTTAACTATTTTTATGTATTAGATTAAGAACTTAGATGATTTTTCTACGTATTAGAGTATTTATTTTTAGCATAGGGGGAACTAGGTTTGAATTATAGCTGTATTCCGACTAAAGTCAGCTGTCAGGAACGGAACCCTAACGTAAAGTGGGGATCCCCTGTATGTGTGTATATATATATATATATATATATATATATATATATATATATATATATATATATATATATATATATATATATATATATATATATATATATATATATATCAGGTATACCTCGGCTTATGTCATTTCCAGTTAAGTCGTTCTCGATTATATGTCGGTTTAAAAAAAAATATATGAAAAAAAAAAATAAAATAAAAATAAAGTTTACGTCATTATAATCACCTTTACGTCTGTCCGCTACAAATATTGGAAGCATAATATCACTAGAAAACCATTAAAAGCACATGAAATTATGTTACTGTACGATAAATAAAAACAAAAGTACACAAAATCATGTTATTGTACAATACATAAGAATAAAAGCATATAAAATCTTATTAAAATACGTACAGTAGTTCCAATATCTACCGTTAGACGTTGTCACTCGTCATTCCTGCGAAACCGCTATTGTTTTGAATTGATTAGCTTATGCACGGTATACGTCTGTTTATCGGCTACTCTCATTCTCATTCATTTGTGACCTTATATTTTGCCCCCATGGCACCTAAGAAAATTCCTAGTGCAAGTGCTAAGCGTCATGCTATAACGCTGGACGATAAACTGGCTATGAGCGGATATTATGAAGAAAATTGAAAAAAAGCATTAAGAACAAACAGCAAAGTTATTTTTAATATAATATTGTCAGGGAGATAGCGTGTGAGGGTGCATCAGCTGACACGGAAGTAGCAAAACGTTTGCCGATAAAGGATCGTTCTCCCGCATCCTACTTCTCTTCTACCGCTTAATGCAATCGGACATTATGAAAAAATTGAATAAAAGCATTATGAACAAACAGCAAACATATATTTAATATAATATCGTCAGGGAAATAGCGTGTGAGGGTGCATCAGCTGATACGGAAGTAGCAAAATGTTTGCCGATAGAGGTTCGTTTTCCCGCATCCTACTCCTTTTCTACCGCTTAATGCAATCGGATATTATGAAGACAATTGAATAAAAGCATTAAGAACAAACAGCAAACACATTTTTAATATAATATCGTCAGAGAAATAGTGTGTGAGGGCGCATCATCTGATACAGAAGTGTGACAAAACGTATGCACCCTCGTCCTCACTGTCACCATCAGTGTTGCCAGAATACATAAATGAGAGAAATGATAAATATAAAAACATACATGTAAGCTGGTAAGTTATTTCAAGTATCTTAAAGATGAAGTACATTTTTATTTAAATTACAGTACTACCATCTTGTAATTAATATACTGTATATCTTGAAATGTACCATATATTTGAAAATAAAAACATCCGCTTTATCTGGCAACACTGGCCACCATGCATGTCCCATGCTAAGCCTGTTGCCAACGGCATAATGGAGCTCATTAATTTGTTTACTGTACAGTATATCTGTATAGTTAGACTAGCCTAGAGACAAGCTAATTCGATTGAAGTCATTTTTCGACTTAAGTCGACTCTCCTGGAACCAATTAACGACGTTGGGTGAGGTATACCTGTATATAATATATATATATATATATATATATATATATATATAAATATATATATATATATATATATATATATATATATATATATATATATATATATATATATATATATATATGATGGTGACACCAGGATGGGCCAAAAAATAAAATAAAACAGCCCTCATTGGGCATGGGCATGAAGAATGCATAAAGAGAAACAGAGATGGAGAGTGTAATGACTTGTCAGATGTGAAGGGATAATAAAAGATGTGTAATGAGTATCCAAGAATATTCAGTGTAGCTGTAGGCATAGAAAAAGAACTAACTGAAGGAAGACTTAACATTGAACTGTCCTGGACAGACCTATTTAAGTTCAAAAAACCTTCAGCTGTAGTATCACAATGGGTGGCTGTTGCCATTGGCCAACCTACTATCTATCTATCTATCTATCTATCTATCTATCTATCTATATATATATATATATATATATATATATATATATATATATATATATATATATATATATATATATATATATATATATATATATACAGTGATCCCCCGCTGGATCGTGTTTCTTGGTTAGCGTTTTCACTGTACCACGGTATTTTTTTTGGCAAATTATTATTTTATTTATTGGGTATATGCAAAAATATTAAAATATTAAAAAAATAAAAATTCTCAGTATTTTCATTTTTTTATTGGAAAAAAAAAAAAAAAAAAAATATATATATATATATATATATATATATATATATATATATATATATATATATATATATATATATATATATATATATTTCATTATCTAACTGATAAAAAAAAATATTTCCCAGCCTACGAATAATAAGAGTAAAAAATAGTAAAAAACATAAATTTAGATATACGTACGTACAGCATAACTCTCAGTATTGCATCATGCGAGATAGTGTCTGATAGCGTACAGTGTATTGGGTTCGCAGCTACGTGAGCTAGCATATATATTTATATTTCCAGTAGTTTCATGAATTTATTGATAAAAAAACGTACTTCTTAGCCTAAGAATAATAAAACAGTAAAAAATAGTAAAAAACATAAATACTAACAGTACTGCAACATGTAAAATACGATACCGCTATCAGCGTTTCGGACAAAGGCTCGTTCAGTCTAACTCACGTGTGCGCCGTTCACGTTGTGCTTATTAAACATTTTGCTTGTGTCCGATAGCGTACAATGTATTGGGGTCGCAGCTACGCGAGCTAGCATATATATTTATATTTCCAGAAGTTTCATGATTTTATTGATAAAAAAAAAACGTATTTCTTAGCCTAAGAATAATAAAACAGTAAAAAATAGTAAAAAACATAAATACTAACAGTATAGCAACATGTAAAATATGATACCGCTATCAGCGTTTCGGACAAAGACTTCCACCATCTTCCATAGTCTCGCCTCACTCGTGTGCGCCGATCACGTTGTGCTTATTAATACGTTTTGCTTGTGATTTTTTTACTCGCATATTTTAACCTTTGCAATGCCTCCCAAGCTTCCTTCATCTTCTAAGACTTCTTGTAGTGAGCCTAAGCGACAAAGGAAAATGTTAACCATAACAGATAAGGTAAGTTTACCTATCACGTACATAGAAATTTACGTTGCATGCTGTTATTTATAAAGTAAAGGGTGGTTTTTTAACAGTGCAGGGAGGGTTTATACAGTAAACGTAAAAATGATTGTAAAATACCTATGTACATGAGTATGTCATATAAATTTACGCTTGCATGCTGTTATTTATGAAGTAAAAGGTGGTTTGTTAACAGTACAGGGCTGGTTTATACAGTTTATACGGTGTAAACGTAAAAATAAATTAAAATATCTATGTACATATAGGCTGATCCTACTCTGCGGTTTTCCTGTTTCGCGCCGGGTCCCGGAACCGAACCCTCGCGATAATGGGGGGATCACTGTATATATATATTCTGTCTACATCTTTTCCCACTTTTATGTGGGGTCGATGTTTTATATATATATATATATATATATATATATATATATATATATATATATATATATATATATATATATATATATATATATATATATATATATATATATATATATATATATATATATATATATATATATATATCAGAGACCAATAAATTAATAAATATTTTGACATACCAGTCATCCAGATGCAAACCAACCACAGTAGTAAAGGTAAGCAATACTGTATAATACTTTAACTAATTTTATGTATTAGCTTAAGAACTTAGATTATTTTTCTATGTAGTAGAGTATTTATTTTTAGCATTGGTGGGGGTACCTAGTTTCGAATTATAGGCGTATTCCGACTAAAGTCACCTGTCAGGAACGGAACCCTAACGTAAAGTGGGGACCCCCTGTATAGATATATATATATATATATATATATATATATATATATATATATATATATATATATATATATATATATATATATATATATATATATATATATATATATATATATATATATATATATATATATATACACACTGTGTATATATATATATATATATATATATATATATATATATATATATATATATATATATATATATATATATATATATATATATATATATATATATATATATATATATATATATATATATATATATATATATACATACACAGTGTTCCCCCCATATCGCGGTAGTTCGGTTCCGGGACCCGGCGCAAACCAGGAAAACCGCGGAGTAGGAGCAGCCTATATGTACATAGATATTTTAATTTATTTTTACGTTTACACTGTATAAACCCTCCCTGTACTGTTAACAAACCACCCTTTACTTCATAAATAACAGCATGCAACGTAAATTTATAAGAAAGTGATAGATAAAATTACGGTGAAGGAAGTGGTAATTACATGACATACTCATGTACATAGGTATTTTACAATTATTTTTACGTTTACGTACTGTATAAACCCTCTCCGCACTGTTAAAAAAAACACCCTTTACATTATAAATAACAGCAAGCAACGTAAATTTAAATGAAAGTGATAGATAAAATTACAGTGAATGAAGTGATAATTACATGATATACTCATGTACAGAGGTATTTTACAATTATTTTTACATTTACGTACTGTATAAACCCTCCCTGCACTGCTAAAAAACATCCTTTACATTATAAATAACAGCAAGCAACGTAAATTTACAAGAAAGTGGTAGATAAAATTACAGTGAATGAAGTGGTAATTACATGACATACTCATGTACATAGGTATTTTACAATTAGTTTTACGTTTACACTGTATAAACCCTCCCTGTACTGTTAACAAACCACCCTTTACATTATAAATAACAGCAAGTAACGTAAATTTACATCTTCAATAAAAAAAATGAATATACTGAATATTTTTATTTTTTCAATATTTTAATATTTTTGCGTATAGCCATAAAATAAAATAATAATTTATCCCAAAAAAAAAACCCGCGATACAGTGAGAACGTGAACCAAGAAACGCGATACAGGGGGGGAACACTGTGTGTGTGTGTGTGTATATATATATATATATATATATATATATATATATATATATATATATATATATATATATATATATATATATATATATATATATATATATATACTGTGATATATATATATATATATATATATATATATATATATATATATATATATATATATATATATATATATATATATATATATTGCTCCCTCGTTTATCGCGAGGGTTCGGTTCCGGGACCGGCCGTGATAGGAGAAAATCCGCAAAGTAGGATCACAATATATACATACGTATTTTACATTTATTTTTACCTTTACTGTATAAACCCTCCCTGCACTGTTAAAAAATCACCCTTTACTTTATTAATAAGAGTGTGCAAGCGTAAATTTATATGAATGCGATACGTAAGCTTACTGTGAATGAGGTGATGATGACGTGTATAGATTACAAAGGAAATTATTCCGCAGCCAATGACAGCTTTACAGCTGCTTTTTGCGAGAGAAGAACATGGTAATATGGAGTTGCTGTCACTGTTTCTTCTTTTGCTTGAAGATGGTCTTGTAAGGAGTCAAGGCATCGTCGAGAAGATTGCAGAAGGGCACCGAACAAACCATATTATCATCATATTCCAGCAAGAGTTGTTGGACTGCTTTTACATGTTCATACATGGCTGCCAGACGTTTGAGTGTAAGGCCAGGTTCTTCGATTTCTTCGTGCAATTCCTCTGGTCATTCTTCTTCCTCTTCTTCGCTCACTGATTTTGTCATTTCTTCAAGTCTTCATCAGTCAAAGGCTGCGAGTGGCAGTCGATCAGTTCATACACGTCTTTGTGAGTCATATCTTCAAAGCCTTCTCCTCCTAGATATGCAGCCAACTTCACAGCTTTCGCAACTGCCGAGTTATGGAATTCGTCACAAGCAAATCCCTTGTAGTCATAGATGACTTCGGGCCACAATTTCTTCCAGCTGGCATTGATTGTGGCCAGCTGCATCTCTTTGATTGCATTCTGAATATTTTGAAGGCATGTAGCAATCGTGTAGATACGCCAGTAAGTCTTCAGTGCGAATTCTTTGTCCACATCTATGGATTCAACCATGTTCGCCAGGGCAATTCGTGTGTAGAGGGCCTTGAACGCACGAATAACGCCTTGATCCATAGGCTGAATCAGTGATGTCGTATTCGGTGACAGGAACTCTACTTGAACATCATCATATTTGAGATCAGTTGCGTGGCCACCAGCATTTTCCATCAAAAGAAGGACTTTAAATTCAAGGCCCTTCTCCGCAAGATAAATTTTGACCTGAGAGATAAAGTATTGGTGAAACCAGTCCAATGTGAGGCTTTTTGTGATCCAGGCCTTAGGGTTATGCATCCAATACACTGGCAGCAGATTCCTATTCTTATTCTTCTAAGCCCTAGGGTTCTTAGACTTGTAGATAAGCCCGGGCTTTAACATGAAGCCCGCAGCATTCCCGCACATGACGAGGGTAACGCGGTCTTTGTGCGATTTAAATCCCGGGGCTTTAGCTTCTTCCTTGAGGAGAAAAGTGCGAGACGACATGCTCTTCTAAAATAACCCAGTCTCATCCATGTTAAACACTTGCTCAGGAGCATATTCACCTTCCCCGATAATTTTCTTGAAGTAATTTTTCACGTAATCTTCAGCTGGAGCTGTATCTGTAGAGATAGCTTCGCCATGCACCGAAATGCTCTTTCGGCCATAGCGTTTTTGAAATTTGGCGAACCATCCCTTGCTTGCCACGAACGATTGTTTCCTCGGTGGAGAATCGCTGGAGGGTCCTGGTTGTGGGTCGTCGATATCTTCTTCTCTCTCCTCCTCCTCCTCCACAAGGTCGCCACTGTTGTCGTCGGGTTCTTTTGCAGCGAATGTCTCGTACAGCTTCTTCGCCTTTGTTTGTATGATATTGGAGTCTAAGCTGATGTTCTTCTTTCTGCAATCAGCAATCCACAAGGCCAAAGCAGATTCCATCTGCACTATTATCTTATTGCGGGATGTTACAACCCTATTCACTGTTTATTAAATGAAATAATCGCTGTTTTCCTGATATTTGCCTCATCCTTTTTGATGTATCGAACAGTGAATTCATTGATGCCGAAATGGCAGCCGACATCTGCGAACCTTCTTCCTTACTTCAGCATATCTAACAGTTTTACCTTTTCAGGTATGGTCAACAGCTTCCTTTGCTGCTTAGGCTTACTACCAGAAGCCGTAGAAGATGAAGGACGCTTGGGAGGCATTGCAGACGTTGAGAAACAAAAGTTACAAAATAACAAGCACAAAGCGAACGGCGCACACGTGTGTTAAACTGAACAGGTGAGGCGAGACAATGAAGCTTCAATCAAAAAGCCAATCAGACCTCATGATACAGAACATACAGAAAAAAAATTCTGCGATTCGTCGTCTCGCACCCTTTCAGCCAATAGCATCCCATGAACTATCTCACGTAGGTGCAAGCCTTTGCGTTTTCCAAGACGCCAATACAGAGTACGCTATCGTACAATATTTTACATGGTGCAATACTGTGAGTTACATGTTTAAATTAATGCATTTTACTGTTTTATTTTTCTTAGACTAGGAAATACTTTTTTTATCAGTAAAATAACAAAAATACTGGAAATATTAATATGTACTAGCTCACGTAGGTGCGACCCTTTTCGTTTTCCGAAACGCCGATACCAGTATCGTATTTTACATGGTGCAATACTGTCAGTTACAAGTTTAAATTTAAGTGTTTTACTATTTTTTACTGCTTTATTATTCTTAGGCTAGGAAATACTTTTTTTTTTCAATAAAATAATGAAAACACTGGAAATTTTAATATGTAGATGCAACCCTTTGCGTTTTCTGAAACACCGGTATCGTACTTTCTATGGTGCAGGGTTACATGTTTAAACTTATGTGTTTTACTATTTTTTACTGTTTTATTATTCTTATGCTGGGAAATAGTTTTTTTTATTTATCAATAAAATAATGAAATTTCCTTTTTGCAATAAAATAATGAAAATACTTAGAAATTAATTTTTTTAATATTTTCTTATTCTCGCATAAAAAAAAAACCTCTCTCCAAAAAACTGCGATGCACTGAATTCGTGATAGGTGAACCGCGACATAGCGAGGGAACACTATCTATCTATCTATAAAAATAGGTGAACCGCGATATAGCGAGGTAACACTATCTATCTATCTATATATATATATATATATATAAATATATATATACAAACACACACACACACACACACATATATATATATATATATATATATATATATATATATATATATATATATATATATATATATATACACACACACACATATATATATATATATATATATATATATATATATATATATATATATATATATATATATATATATATATATATATGAAATTTATCATGCTAGCACTCCTTGGATAAGGATTTGTAACTTTAATTACAGGCAACATTATATCTCTGTATTTGCTATCCTATTTCTTAATCTGCTTGCATCTTTCCCTGTAAGTTGTATTACAATGCATCATCTCAGTTTATCTCACAAGAACTTAGTGATACAACTCAGAAAAAGAGGAAAAGCAACAATATTCCATTTCACAAACCCATCATGAAAACTTCATATGCAAATGAACTTAATTTTATTTTCCAAGGCATGTAAACTTTACCATGTTAGCTCACCTTTGATTATAATGTTGTCTCTTATTAAAGTTACAAATTTTAGTTCAACAAGAACTTGTATGATAAAATTGACGAATCTTTCGTGAATAAATTTTATCTGCATAAGAATGTTTCCACAGGGGTATATAGGATGGGTGCAGATGGGCTGCATGGAGACACACAATAATGTGCACTTCCTTTTTCAAAGCACTGTCTTTCTATGACAACTGAACTTCATCCAAACTCACTCTACCTATCCAAAAAGAGTTCCAAAACCACTCAACTCTTTACATTGATGTTTGAAGGCTACAGTTCTAGTCATGGTAAGTACTGCCTTTTAATTGGTAGTGTACTCAACTCTAAAGTATTACAGTCATTCATGGTAAAGAGCATTGATTATATTTTTATAAAGTAAAGCAAGATAGTTTTAGTATTTAGGGAGTTAGATTTCATGGAAATATGGTCTCAATTAATTCTCCCATACTAGAACCTTAACTGGATGCTAACACTGAGTACTGCTATGCTGAGTAGCGTATTACGGAAATTAGAGCTTCGTAGTACTTATGCGCTATGCATAAACTACAAGAAGATGAGCACTCCCGCTGCAATGAAATGTGTGTTGCAGTGAATGGTCATCAGAAAAGATGTTCAGTGGAGTACTGCTGTATGTGGTACAGGGGGTCAAAGTTGTTCGATACTAACTAGGACCAAGAAAACACAACTAATAACAAAAAGACAACAATGAAGCTATTATTCCCTTTAGTATTAATGTAATTAGGGTCTAACAGGGAATGGTCATGTCTTATAAAAAAAGAATTTATGCATAAACATATGTAAATATAAATTAGAAATAGCAATAAAGGAAAACAAAATGAAATAAATTGTGTAATAATACTGTAAAATCAAAGAAAAATCGTACAGTATCTACGGTACACCTCATAACAGCGATGTTTCGGTGCATATAGGCAGTAAATGATAGTTGGGGAGAGGATGGAGGAGTGAAGGAGGTCGATAGGGTGGAGGACCTGTAAATATACATCAGAAATATCAATTAAAGAAAAGAAAACGAAAATTAAATGAAATAATAAGTGTACTGCATAATTAAAGAAAAAAAAAAATTGCGCAATCTGATATCGGCAGTAGAAAGAGAACAATGAACTTGCATGGACAAATACATGACGTCATGAGCCATTACTGCCATCTACTAACGAAAAAACAAGCAAGCAGGGAAATTTTTCATTATTGTTCTCAATATTTTGACAATGAAAAAGTGAAACGATGAACAACAGTGACCCCCTGTACCGACAAAACTAAGACCAGAATACTGTACATAAAACCAGTGTGATGGAAATAACAGCGAGGCGACTGTGTGAATGATGATTACTTCTAAGTCCACTTTAGATAAAAAGGTTAGGAAGGAAATCTACCACAAGATTTATGAATATTCTATCTAAAAACACCAATATCAAAGAAAAACTTTGCTTAAGCCAAATAGCTTAAATAAATATCTGCTGTAAAAGGCTATAGGTGAAAATGACTGCAAAGAAAAATAAATATGCTGCCAGGAGTAGCTATTTGGTCAATGGAAATACTCGGAGACACAAATGAGTGAATAAGAACTTTATGGGTCTTAGATAAGCCACAAATATCACTCATTTCGAAAAATCAGTCAGTTTTGACAATAATTTGTAAACTCTGAAGTATCATTGTAATATATGAGTAATTTTTTAATTATGTTACAAGTTGCAAACTATAAACATGGCAATATCCCACACCGTTCAGATATATTTAACACCGAATGGTAATGCGGGCATGAAGAGAATGTTTATCATACATAATTCAATTTAATAAAAAACTGAAGACTTAGTTTTTATCTTTTTATATATATACTACAAAGAGAGAGGCATAGTCAAGGAATTGGGAGTTTTAAAGCTGAGAGGAATGCGGAAAGGAAAGTCTTTCACATATGCCAACTGCCTTCCACTCATATATGTTACCCTTTCTTCAACCAAGGGAGTAATCATAATATGTCTCCTTGATTATCAAAAAAGGGAAAGAACTTTAATTTCTTTACTGTCAACTGGATTGGCACTAGGGTACCTACGCTTTTAACCGAATATTTATACAATCTAAAAGGCAAGATTACAAGCAGACTTCTGTAGGGTACGTAGGCACAAATTTAAAAAAATATTAATAGTGCAAAGGACTCGTTTTCTAAGCTGGCAAAAAAATAACTAACTGGCTAGTACAGTATAGTGGTAACGTGCAGGCCTCACAATCGCGAGGTCGACAGATCAAGCCTCGTCCAGGAAAGAGACTATAAGCTGTTTACTGAGGAGGTTACTGCTGTGGCTGGGCACCACAGTGGAAGGGTTGGGGCTTGTACTAGCTGACGCCCGCCAGAACAGGGGCGATGCCTCTGATAGGAGGGCTAAAACCCAGCAAACTTTAACTTTAACATTGGGAATACAATTTTAGTAGTTGAATAATAAAATTTAGGGAAGCTCTAATGACAACTCAACAAGTTCAATATATGAATACCAGCTCTCTTTTGTAGATAAAACACCAAGCCCAAATTCAAAAAAGTATACGGTACAGGACAGGCGATAAGAGTTCAGAATTAATAAATATCTTTTCCTCATTCATATTATAATGTTCAAAGTGTCCCAATAAATCGAAATTATAAATACAGCTAACTTCAGTCATTAAAACTGAAATAAAATATATCCATCAACAGTTAACCATTCCGCCTGTCCAGTCAGTTAGGCAACAATCACTCTGTTTCTTTATCACAAAACCAATGTGTTGGCACTGACAAAGCACCCTGAACTGTTAGCACTGTAGTGCTTGGCAAATGTTATAGATACCCAAAGTCACTATCGATGTCTACAGTAAACCAGTAGATACGTGAGTCAAACAGCAAATTTCTTATTTTTAAGATCACATACTCCATTATTTGAAATGATGAGAAAATATTGAGTTCCAAGTCTCTCCCAAAATAAAACTTAACTCCACATACAACATAGAATTATAACCATGACTTAATATTTCATTCACCATGATATACGGCATTTACAAGACAAGATAATCTAATTTTATAAAAATAGGAAAATGTCATTCTTCAGTTCATATGCAATAGGAGACAATATGGTAAAACAATAAAAAGCAGCACTTAAACACAATAAAAATACTGAATATATACTAAAACTAAAAACAAATGTATCTTTCTGCTAAAGTATGAAAACATTCAAACAAATTATAATACTGCATAGTACTTCTAAATAACCTAAAAATTTATGATGAATAAGTTACTGTTCTCAAAATAAAAAGATATAAGTGGTCCCCATCTGCTATATGAGTGAAGATCTATGATTGTAAATGTTAAGAGGTGAAACAAAAATTACATTGGATAATGGTGGCTCAAAGTTTTCTTTAAAGTTATTTTTGCTGCAAAACAACGAGTTTTCTTTATGAATAATTGTCTACAATTTATGTAGTTTTATTTATTATTATTTTGCTTCAGAAACGTGCTACAGTAAATGGCTAAGTCAGAGCACAAGGTATATAAGACTTCACCAATGCCCTTCCACATACAAGACAATGTTACTTGCCATTCTATAAATCACTATCAATCCTCATTCGAATGGGGGGTGTTAACAGACGGGTTAGTACAGGGAAATTATGGCTGGATGACCTTCCTAACACCCCACATTAAACTTGTACATGAGACTGTCACTTCCCGTGCGGAGTGCTCTGACAACAGCGCTACCGACAATGCAATGTTCGATTTTGGTAACGGTATGAGTTAAGACATAATCATACTAATTATTAGTATATCATACTAGTTATCAACTAGTATGG
>JAXCGZ010016985.1:0-27500 GCA_037179515.1 Halocaridina rubra
AATCTATGATTAAGGAACTTGTGTCCTCCTCTATTTTCAGATAAGGTATACTCTTGGCTACTTCTTCTGAAATCACTGTTATATCTGCAGCTGTATCTAACTGCATTTCTATATTTTTTCTTGTACTTCACACATTATTCTCTTATTTGTGTGAGTGGAATTTAGTTGAAAAGCAAAGCTTTCTTGTTTTCTTTCTTTTGTACAATGTATGTTTTTCTTTTCAGCTTGTTTTGTTTGTTTCTTAAGACATTTCCTGGAAAAATGTCCGTAATATCCACAAAACTGGCACACATTGTTATAACCAGGACACTTATATCTATCATTCGGATGATGATTATTATAACCACACCTGTAACATTCTTTATATTTGTTACTATTAGGTGTCAGTGCTTTATTCCCTTGCCCGTAATTGGAAGTATTGTTCTTATACCTTTTTCAAAGTGTCCTATTTTTTTTTGTGATTTATGGTTACTTGAGCCTGATTTATTCGGTTGTTTGTACTGCATTACTTTATTTACGCTTCCAGACTGAGGTTTTTGAAACTTTTCCTCAATCCTTTTATTTTGAACTCGAGACTGCTCATAAGCTCTTGCAATTTCCAACAACTTTTGGAGATTCAAATCTTTAGCTTGTAATAGCTTTTCTCTAAGCTCACTGGATTTGAATTTACAAATGACTAAATCGACTATTAAGTCTTCCTCAGAGTTATGGGTATCATATTTGCAAAATTGACTTTGCTTCTTTAATCTTGTGACAAACATATCTATACTCTCATTTTCTCGAGGCTCAAGTGCCATGAATACACTACGTTCGTACCTGATATTTTCACTGGGGTTAAAATAGTTCCCTAATGCTTCTTCGGCTTTATTATATGTATTATCCTCAGGGGTTAGTGTTTTAGATATATCCTGAACCTCTGGGCCCGCTATGTGCAGTAGGATGCTGACCCTCTGCTTGTCGATTTTCGTGGCCAAGCAATCCAAATAGATCTTTCTATCTTACCTGCAAGAATGATAATAATCTTGTAGATATCTTTTATGTTGCCGAGTGTAGGCCTCTTTATTATATGAATGTGTTAATATATCACATATCCTATTTTCGTCACAGATGACTTAGGATTAATAAGAGGTATATAAAACTCTCCTTTCTCAACAGGGTTTATTATGTAGAAGAAGTTAATAATATGTTACATAAACTTACGACTAATCAAATTACAAGAACAAATGAGAATCTACTTAGAGGGATCAAAACCATAAGTACTTTGCATAGTATCAAATATAAGAATTACATCCTATATAGGTTTCTTTCAAGTCATACTCTTTGTACTTAAGAATGTTATTTATTTGCTTATAGAAAGCGGTAATTTTAAATGGAGAATATCTTTGACAAAATACATAACTGCTTAAATACATAACACATGGTGACAGATTATACTGGCCAAAACTCGTTTATGCCAAACCAAGACAAAAGCATTAAAAAAAAAAAGCAATAGTTACTATCTCGCAATATCTGTGGTTACAGAAAAAAAATTATATATATATATATATATATATATATATATATATATATATATATATATATATATATATATATATATATATATATATATATATATATATATATATATATATATAACCAATAACAAAAAACGAAGCACCAGGTGCACCAATTAATAACAGCCAATAAACTGAACAAAACTCACACAATCACACTCCCCCCTGATCTCAAGATCATCTAAAGGTACGCTAACCCTCCACATCAAAATCAACATCCCATACTAGTGGGCGCCACACCCTCTCATTTTTCCCCAAAACTTTCTTAAGAATCAGGGTCGTAATTCGTGGTGCAGAATTTAGGCCGAATCCCACCCTAGTTAAACAGTATGTCTTTCCTTTATAACTCACGAGATGATACTTCCACAATTTTTATGTACATGAAGCTGCAAATAGGCTGATTTAAGATCAACTATAGCTGACATCTCAGTTGTCTGTCTCCATTCTCGCAATGTCTATCCACACACATCTTCTACATCGTTCACCCGTGTTACACTTCATGTAACCATTCAATTCACGGAAGTCCAGTACTGGCCTAAAAATAAATTTAATTTTTAGTAGGCTGAGTTACTGCCATCAATGGTAACACCCCATTCTCCACCTTCTTTTCCCAAGATTTAAGAATGCACTACTCAATCCACCTCTCTACTTCTCTCTCACACCCGTCTCTAGTCTCTGAATCTAGAGAGTTCTCATAACAACCAACTGCATTCTGTAATAGTGGTGCCTCCCCCTTAAAGAACCACTCAACTATCCAAAGCTCACCATTGAACTCTGCACGAAAATCCTTATCCTCAATTATACAATGGGTGTTGTCCTTTGGTGAATCTATTGCAACTAGGCCTACACCATGTGGAGTTCCAACTTACACCATGCTTATTGATCACAACACCTCCAAGTGGCCCCATTGCATCCATTCCCATTACAACATTAATACCCTCTTATCTTGGTAGCCACAAAAGCATTAATTTTTACTCTCTTCTCACCTACCAAGAGCTCCATCTCACTGATGCCCTTGCAGTCAACTTTTCTTCCATCAAAAGTCACAATGGCACAGGTGCTTTTAAAACTCTCCACTAACCGTGAGGCCAAAATTGTAGTAGAACACCCTGCATCCACAAGAGCTCGAGCCTCCTTATCCTCCAACTTCACAGTTATTACGGGAAATGTACAAGGTAGTGCCTTTATTCATTCATAGGGGTAGCCACCGGCACAGTAGCCCCCCTGTTCATTTTCCTGGTCGCAATACATTGCAATATGCTCTGTCATACCACATTTAAAACAGGTTATAGGTGGTTTCGCTTCCTTACAATCTCTCATCATGTGTGGCCCATTGCACCTAAAACACTTACCTCTGAATGACCGGGAACCTCCTCTCCAAAGTCCTGTACCAGTAGGTCTCCCAGCCCCAACCCCTTTCACAGCCACTTTGCTACTTCTGGTACCTGCTTTGCAGCCAATATCCTTGCCTTAGGTATCAATGTACTCATTGATATAGTTCCAATATCTGGAATTTGTTGCAATGCTATTGAAATGTGGTTGGGAAACCCATTCACAAAAGTTAATTTGACTTTTTTTTTTGAAGTGCCATTCCAGTAAACCCAGCCAATCCACCAGCTTTTCAGTCCACTTAACTCTTCCCACCTTACCATAGGCAGCAAACTCCCTATCAGTAAAGGCATCTTTTATTTTTTTTTCTATCCTTTCTGCTGGTCTTCCTCATTCATCTCTAAGTACAAAGACAAGGCATCACCTTCTAAATACAGGGAAAAAAAAACTCGCTACATCCTCTATTTTCTTCAATTTACCAACTGATTTTGCCTCATTTAGCCACCCAACAACATTTATCTCTCCACTGAAAGGCCTCATCACCTCACTAACACCTTTAAGCTGCTTACTATCACCCATTGTGCAGGGCCTAGATAGCTTGTGGTTACTATATATATATATATATATATATATATATATATATATATATATATATATATATATATATATATATAGATATATATATATATATATATATATATATATATATATATATATATATATATATATATATATATATATATATATATATATTATATATATATATATATATATATATATATATATATATATATATATATATATATATATATATATATATATATATATATATATATATATATATATATATATATATATATATATATATATATATATATATATATATATATATATATATATATATTTTATATATATATATACACAGTGATCCCCCAATTATCGCGGGGGTTTGGTTCCGGGACCCGGTGCGAAACAGGAAAACCGCGGTGTAGGATCAGCCTATATGTATATAGATATTTTAATTTCTTTTTACGCTTACACCGTATAAACTATATAAACCCTCCCTGTACTGTTAACAAACCACCCTTTACTTCATAAATAACAGCATGCAATTGTAAAATATATATGACATTCTCATGTACATAGGTATTTTACAATTATTTTTACGTTTACTGTATAAACCCTCCTTGCACTGTTAAAAAACCACCCTTTACTTTATAAATAACAGCATGCAACGTAAATTTATATGTACGTGATAGGTAAACTTACCTTATCTGTTATGGTTAACATTTTCCTTTGCCGCTTAGGCTCACTACAAGAAACCTTAGCAAATGAAAGCTGCCTGGGAGGCATTGCAAAGGTTAAAATATGCGAGTAAAAAAATCACAAGCAAATCGTATTAATAAGCACAACGTGAACAGCGCACATGAGTGAGGCGAGATAATGGAAGATGGTGGAAGCCTTTGTCTGAAACGCTGATAGCGGTATCGTATTTTACATGTTGCAATACTGTTAGTATTTATGTTTTTTACTATTTTTTACTGTTTTATTATTCTTAGGCTAAGAAATACGTTTTTTTTTTTATCAATAAAATCATGAAACTACTGGAAATATAAATATATATGCTAGCTCACGTAGCTGCGACCCCAGTACATTGTACGCTATCAGACACAAGCAAAACGTTTAATAAGCACAATGTGAACGGCGCACACATGAGTTAGACTGAACGAGCCTTTGTCAGAAACACAGATAGCGTTATCGTATTTTACATGTTGCAATATGTTAGTATTTATGTTTTTTACTATTTTTTAGTGTTTTATTATTCTTAGGCTAAGAAATACTTTTTTTTTATCAATAAAATCATGAAAATACTGGAACTATAAATATATATGTAGTTCACGTAGCTGCGACCCCAACACATTGTACTCTATCGGACACTATTTCGCATAATGCAATAGTGTGAGTTATACTGTACGTACGTATATCTAAATTTATGTTTTTTACTATTTTTTACTGTTTTATTATTCGTAGGCTGGGAAATAATTTTTTTTATCAATTAGATAATGAAATACTTTTTTTTTCAATAAAAAATGAAAATACTGAGAATTTTTATTTTTTTAATATTTTAATATTTTTGCATATACCCCAAAAATAAAATAATAATTTGCCAAAAAAAAAACCCGTGGTACAGTGAAAACGGGAACCAAGAAACGCGATCCAGCGGGGGATCACTGTATATATATATATATATATATATATATATATATATATATATATATATATATATATATATATATATATATATATATATATATATATATATATATAGAGGTAGGGTACTCACCACAGTTAACTCGCAGTGCCGAACATACAGCTGGGCTGAAGCTCAACAAAGCATCACAAAAGCCTAACTGAACCCTTAACTGCAAAAATACACAGAACCACTATACATACGAAGAACAATGAAATAATATATATACAGGGAACAATAGAATATTACAACTACAACGCTATGCATATGAAAAGTCACTGCAGCCAACTCAAAAGACAACACGCAATTCAAATGACACGCCAAAATTCAGGACAACCTTTCCCTTCCAATCTACCAACCCTTCTGACATTCTTCATTTCCCCATCTACCCATAAAGCCAACAACAAAAAACAAAGTGCCAAGCACACCAATTAAAAACAGCCAACAATCTAAACAAAATTCACATAATCACAATGTCTATGCTAATTTACACAGCAACTTACATAAATAATTCAGAACATTTCCTCGTCCATGTGTCTGTAGGCCACCCTTGCATTTGTCAAGAAAGCATATGCAACCTTCCCTATATCATTTATATGCATTTCCGGAGAAAAATCTGCCATTACGTTTACCCCTAGATCTTTCTTGTTTTCAGTCTCCTGAAGTTCTGCGCCAATTATTAAGTGCACAAATTTGGGCCTTCTTGCAATCATGCTCATTCTCATTACCTTACATTTTGAAGTACTGAGTTTCATTAGCCACTTTTCTGACCACTTGTGCAGACTATTTTGGTCTTCCTGAAGTTCTCTACCATTGTTTTCGTCTTTTTCTTTCTTCACAGTCTTTGCATCATCTGCAGACATATTCAGAAATGCATTTACAGACTGTGGCAGGTAATTTACATATACAGAGAACAAAAGTGATGCTAAAACTGATACCTGTGGAAACCCACAACTATAGTTTTTGCAGTCACACTGAGCGTCTTACTTTAACCCTCTGTTTCCTTTCTTCTAAGTAAGCTTTTATCCACTCCAAACATTTCCGCCTATACTAGATATTACTTATAGCTTCTTAATAAATCTCCCACATGGGACAGTGTGACAGAGGGTTTCGTTCAAAGTAACCAGAGGCTGTATTATATGCCTTATTAGTTAATTTAGTAACTATTATCTATCTTTTTTTTTCTTACTAAAATAATTCTCACTCTTTGCCTTTTGCAGATTATGAATATTTGCAATCTATATTTCAGCTCATAGCTAATTTTAAATATATCTTATTTAATATTCTTGTATGTGTAGAAAGCATCATCCCAATATAAAATTCTTACTCGTATTTTTGTTTTCTGATCTTTCTTTTTCCTCATGAACGTGACCATAAACCTAGCTAGTCTGTTGGATACGTTGGTAACACAATTTTCTTATGATAAAATAGAACTTGCTGATAAATTTTTTATATTCTAAAAATCGCTCTTGCTGATAATTTTGTTATAAATTTGACCCTGTTAATGTCCTTAGCCTGTCTAGTTCATTTCAGTACTTTCTTTATTATTTGAATAGTTAAAATTCTGTCTCTTGCAACGCAAAGAACGTTCTAGAGAGTGTTCTCCAGTAACCTATTTTGTCCATAATATTTCTCGTTTTTTTTTTATATTGTTCTCGCTTATTGCACCTAACATACTGTCTCTCCCTTGCATCTCTGCCATAATTGCCTGCCAGGGACCACCACTACAATAGCCCTCGAATATTATATGAACAAGTTACTTCTCTGGATATATATCCTACAGATGACGTCACCAGGAGGGATTTTGAATCGTCCTCATTTGGCGGCCAAACATCCCAAAGGTAAGATATCACCTGAGCAGTCGAGCTTACTTCAAACCTTATTTGCGTGGCGTCTTCACAGGAATTCATCTGGCACTAACAAGGTGAGAGATAGTGTTTGGTAAAGCTCATTGGACAAGCAAATTTGAAATTCGAGAAACTGGTTAAATTTGTTACTGGTCAAATCCTTTACTGGTCAAATTCTAAAAAAAATTTCTCAGATTCCATTTCCATACAAAGCGAACTTTTGTAGATTACCTAACTGAAATCTCATTTGCCAAACTTAATTCCTTGACCTGGAAATTACCGCCAATATACATTGATAAGAAATTTCTTTCATTGAATGTGCCAAACAAAAATCTCATCCTCAGAAGACTGCTTATAACCGGGTAAAAATCTATTCCTTTTTTCTAACGACTTCTAATTTCATTTCACCCCTATCTATCATCGTAAATAAAGCGTTTTCCATCAAAACTCGTAAATAAAGTGATTTGCTATATTTATTGCAGATAATTAATCATTTAACTAAAGTATTGTATGCTACAAACTGCAAATAATTAAAAAGTAATTTTATCCTGTTAGCTTTGCAAATATGTCTTGTTAACCACAATTTAATGAATGTATACTGTATTTATCTTGCTGATTCTTCCCAAATTGGGGATAAAGTGTTTTGAGTTATAAGTTGCAGTTACTTCAGAAGGTGGTTTTGCCCTTTTTGCATTGCAAATATTTCTAGCTAACCAAAGTTGAATGATTACTGTATTTATCTTGTAGATTCTCCCTTTATCGTAATTAAAGAGTTTTACCATGTAAATTGCAAATAATTAATAAGCAATTTTGCCCAGTTGACATTATAAACTTTTGTGGTTGCCCACAATTTAAGGAATACACACTGTATTTGTCTCGCTTATTATTCATTAATTATGAATAAATTGTTTACGTCTAATGACAGCAAATAATTAATGGTTTTGAATGCTCTTACAGTAGCATAAATATTCCTAGTTGGCTGTGGCTAACCGATATATATTCAACCAGTAGAATAATATTGGAAACTCATTATTTGTGTGCTCGTGCCTTCGGTTTTCCCATTATCAACGGTGTGTCGTTGCTGTTTCTGCAATTGCAGTGTCCTCCCCACTCAACAAAATTGGTGCTCGAACAGGGACCCGAACAGACAGACTGATTTTGGTAACTTTTTTATTTTGCTTTTTAGCATTGCACATGAAACCTGATTACCATTAGCTCGGATTATTGAAATGAATGAATCTTTGGTCGCGCACAAAAATTTTATTGCTAGAGACGTTGCGTATCAGATATGTTTTTTCTTCTGAAAATTACTTACTGTAACTCATATTTTCCTTGTTTACCATGTGGTAAACAAAATTTCAGGAAATCTACATGAGATTATGTGGTAACAGAATTAAGAAATCTTGCATAACGAGAACACATGTTATTTAAGATTTCAGTTATTTGCATGATAAGATTGAGTTTTAAAGCAGTAGTGTTTTATATATCTGTTAATGGGTGATATTTGTTAAGAAATGTTTATATTTCTCTGGAATTTGGGAATTGGGAGTAAGCATATTAAGTATATTGCTTATAACTGAGTTTTATATTCAAGCATTGACTGCTCATAGATTGGGACAAAAACTTTGGTGTCGTTGTTGAGCCTAGGCTAAGCCCTTCATGTGTTGAGTTGTCACTCAGAAATTAATTTTCTCATTATTAGTAGACACATGTGTAATTTAGCTGCTTTGTAAGTCGTTAGCTTATCTTTGGTGTATTTTGCATAGGATCTGTGCCCTTTTGGCAACACTCCAGAATTTTACTTACGATATTTTATTTGTGGGTACTGCCATATACACGCTTATACACTAAGTAGGAGACGGGAAGATACGAGCTTTGGGCTCTTTCCCGTAAACACAATTAGGTAATAACAATTAGGTAATCACACAGGCACGACCGCTATATTAAATTTGTTTGTATTCTATTGCACTGGGTGCTTGTCTGTAAAATTCGTTGTTGCTCATTCCTTTCATTTGCACCATAATCATAGGTACTGGTGTATATTGCTGATAAGCAGGCACAATTGCCATCCTGGATTACCAGTGTTTCATGCACTGTTTTGCAATATTTTCCTGCTGTTGCATTTGATTATATTTTGAGTCACTTTTATGGTGAGGTTTTGGGATCATCGTTACATTTAAGTTTGAACTGTGGTGTTGAAATTTTTTTCTCTCCTTGGAGTTGTGTGGTTCTTTCATTTTTATCTTTACTACTGTAGAAATTTGTTTTTGTTGTTATTGATTGTTTTGGTACTTCATTATTGATTGTTTAGGAAACCACCATAGCAACTGGGCAGTCACAGGAAACTAACACGGACACAAGGCAGTCAAAGGAAACCATCAAAGCATTCGATGAGGAGAGTTACCTGGGCAAGATGATTGCTATGGGTGAGAAATACGGCTATTCCCCAAGACCGATGCTCCTCAAGTGGGCTCATAATAAGATGTCTAAATGCCGAGCCGAGCTGGAGAGGAAAGTACGTGAGCAGGAGCAGGCAAGTGAAATAAGAAAGCTAGCAAGCACAACTCGAACATGTGCTTGCGCTTGTTCAGCTTTGAGCGGAAGCCTCAGCCAGTGGTCCATCACCCGGAAAGTGGAGAGGCTCCCCACAATACGGAAATGCGAGGACGACAGCAAGGAACTGCTCGATACTTACATCCGTTCTTTCGAAAGTCTTGCGATCGCTAATGAAGGCACAGAGGCTGAGAAGAGTCATTGGCTGCTCGTCTCCAAGCCACCCCGTCTGCTCGCCCTGGTCAATGAACTCGACCACAGGCAACTGAGGGACTACAAGAAAGTTGAAAGCACCCTCCTTGCCTCACAGTACTTTTTGCCAGCTGAGTGTCATGCTAGATATATCTCTGCTTTCCCATTGAAGGAGGAGAACTGTGGTACCTTTGGCAAACACAAGGCTCGCCTCTTTAATGATTGGTTGCGAGTTGCAAAGAAGTTGTGTCTGTTCATAATGTTTGATTCAATTGCTAATGACCTCCCTATGAATGTTGTTGCATATGTAAGGACTCAGCTTAAGGATGAAATCAACTTCAAGAAAAGTTTAGCTGCTGTGGATGAGTACCTTCAGCACACCAGCCTGGAGTACGTGTCTGTGACCTTATGAGGACAAGAAGGGCTGATCTCAAGGCTCGTCTTCAGACTGTCATCTCCCCTGCAGCAGGCCATGATTCTCACCGGAAAGGAGATCGCAGGAACGGGAAGCACAAAGGCCCTTCTCAAAACTTCAATCATCCAGCTCATCCTCCTCACACTCCTAAGCCTTATTATGGCCATGCATCTACACTCAAGAAGGATGACTCGGTAAGACTTAAGCCTCAGCAGTTCAGAGGCAAGGGCAATTACCCTGCTCCACCTTCCCAGGATTTTTAGCCGAACTCCAAGAGCCATCACACTCCCTCTCACAGCGGCGGCCCGCATAACCGTCTGGCCACTCACTCAGCCATGCCGTAGAAACAAGGCCAGAACAGGCCACTGAGGATAAATGCTGAGGAACCACCATGCAAACATGCCAATGTGGAATTCACCGAACATGATGATCCCGAGATGATCCTAAAATGCCTAGGAGCCTTAAATGGTGTGGAAGCTGAGATAGCCCTCAACACAGGGGCCAGTGGCATAATTGTTGATGAAAGATTCATCAGGGATGAAGATTTCACCAGAAAAGTCATTCATAAGCAGGTTGCTGAAGGAACACCTCAGATATAACGCTGCTGTGTCATTGAACTAGATTACATATACTACAAGGGAAAAACCCCAGCTGTGGCATTAATTGGGTTTATGTACCCTGTCTTGTTGGGTCGTGTACTGAACTAGCTCCTATCTTCCAGGCCGACCTCTACCATGAGGACATTTATCACTGGAACATCCCTCGGGCAAAGTCACAACAAGCCATTTCAGCAGTAATTGCTTGCTCCGATGCCAGGAATTTGGACGATTCTCCGAATGACTTCATTAAGTCTGCCGCAGTTAGTACTCGTAATGTGGAATGCAGAGAGTTTCCCCCTTCTTTACCAGATGATGCACCTCTAGAGCCACTGAAGTCCCATCCAGACTTCGCCAAACTGCAGCAGGACTGCTCTGGCCTCAAATTCTGGATGCAACAGACCACCGGGGGAAGAACCTTTACGGTGAGAGGAGGAGGCCAGATCACTTACGCCCTTGAAGATGGAGTCCTTTGTAGGCATGTGACTAAAGATGGTCACACCTTTAAACAGTTGGTGGTGCCAGCTTCATTGCACTGCCTGGCTATGTATGTGGCACACCTCTGAGGGGACACAGAGGCAAAGTAAAAACTCGGCACGTCCTTCAGAAGGCTTTTGCATGGCCAAACATGTTCACCGACGCAGACAGATACATAGGCCTCTGCCCTGTCTGTCAATCCACCTCTACGGCACCGGTACCGAAAGTCCCCACGGGCATAACTAAGCACTCAACTGAGCCATTTCCAAGGTTGCTATTGACATAGTAGGTCCTATCATCTCAGCTTCATCCACAGGGAAACAGTTCCTCCTGGTATACGTCGACCTGGCAACAAGGTACCTAGATGCAGTTCCGCCATCTTCTATCACATCCAAAGCAGTCGCTCAGGCCCTATTTGAAATTTGCTCCAGGGTCGGCTTCCCTGAGCAGGTCACTTCTGACAATGGAAGTCAGTTTTACAAGTAGGCGCTTTGAGGCTCTCTGTAACCTCTTAGAAATGAAGCACATTTGTATGAGTGTCTATCATGCCCAAGCAAATAGAGTATGTAAACGCTATAACAGGACATTGAAGCAATGTTTGCGCAAGCTAGTGATAGATATACCCAGGTAGTGGGATGAGTACTTCCTCGTTGCACTTTTCTCCCTCAGAGACACGCCCCACGACACTCCTGGATACTCGCCTTTCGAGCTTATTTATGGTCATGAGGTCAGAGGCCCAGTGGAATTCTTGGCACAATGTTGGGACTCACCTACCATCAAGGATGACTATAGGGACGTCCATGAGTATATTTTGAAGTATTCGTCTCATCTCAAAAAGGTCTGGAAAACTGCACAATTAGCCATTAAGAGTCACCAGCAGACTGCCAAGCTCCTCTTTGACAAGTGTGCCCGGGGTCGTGCCCTGACACCCAGAGATTGAGCTCTGTTTCTTCATCCAACAGATACTCGCAAGGTAATGCTACGCTGGAAAGGACCGTACATTGTCGTACATCGTGTGATCCCCGACAATTAAGTGTTAAATGTTGATGGTAATAACCGCAAATACCACATTAACCAGCTGAAGCTGTATCGTGAGGACCCAGAGGCCCACAGGGATCCTGCACTAGCAATCTCAGCAACCCCTATAGGTGCCCTCAGCATCAACATTACCTCTAAGGCTGCAGCAACACAGGTGCTCCATTATAACCACCCCTTACCTCCAATATTGGAAGACTCCTCCCTTGTGGTGGAGACAGACTTACAGGAGTGGAGTTTTTTGGAGAAAGCTCCTCTGGCCGCAGCAACTGCCCTCGCAATTGAAGACATAACCTTAACTATTGATGATGGTAAGGATCCTGCCATTCCCACACACTGAAAGGAAAGTGTGAGTAATTGCATTATTAACTCCAGACTGCAACCGAGTCAACGGGAACAACTGCACAAGCTATTAGAGGACCACGATCATGACTTCAACAACCTCCCAGGCACTACTGCTACCCTTGATAATCAAGTCAGACTGACTGATCCAGAGCCATTTCGGCATTCCTATGGCCTTCCCCACCCGCTGTCCATACAGCTGAAGGAAGAACTTGACACTTTGGTTCGTCTCAGAATAGTTGAAAAGAGCATTTCGCCCTGGTGTTCGCCGTTACTGGCAGTGCGTAAGTGAGATGGCAGTCATAGGTTCTGCCTTGACTGTCTTAAGCTTAACTCCCGTACCATCTGTGATGGAGAGCCCATTACCGACACCAAACATATTTTCTTGTTACTCTTCCGAGCCCACTACCTATCCAAATTGGATCTGGCCTGTGGATTTTGGCAAGTCCTGCTGAGTGAGACTACCAAGCCTCTAACAACCTTTTCCAGAAGATACGGTCTGTACCAGTTCAGGGTCATGCCTTTTGGTATGGTGAATGACCCTGGCTGCTTCAGCCGACTCATGAAGACAGTATTGCAGGACCTCGACAATGTTTCATGCTTCATAGATGACATCCTAGTGCATTCTCAGGACTGGTCTTTGCCCCTCGCAACTTTTTGCAGAGTTCTCGCTCATCTGAACCAGCATGGGCTTCATTTAAAGCCTTCCAAATGTGAGATTGATTTCACCAATTGCAGTATCTCAGCCACTTGTTCAGAGAAGGAGTTATGTCCCCTTTACAGGTCAAGATGCAAGCTATTAAGGATATGAAGAAACCTGCTACTGTTACTCAACCGAGATCACTCCTGGGTAGTGTCATCTACTACCAACGGTTCATTCCACTCTTTGATACTGTTGCTTTCTCTTTGCAGCAAATGACTCCTCAAAGCGAGGTAAAACCTCCCTGTCCAATGGACAGATGAGACGGAGAGAGCATTTTTCAAGCTCCAAGAAGCATTGGCAGGTGAGCCAGTTTTACAACTGGTAAGCCCCAATTTTCTCTTTATCTTGCAGACCGACGCCTCAGACATAGGCCCAGGTGCCATGCTCTTGAAAGCCCGATTGGACAACTCAGCAGAAGTAGCTCCAGTGCACTATGCAAACTGCAGGCTCCGCCCTGCAGAGCAGAATAACTCCACCGTGGAAAATGAAGCTCTTGCCGCATATTGGGCCATAAAGAAATTTGAAGTCCATCTGTATGGCTGACATTTTACACTGAGAACCAACAACCATCCTCTCCTATATTTACAGACTGTAGACAAGCTGAATCTTCTGCTGAAAATGTGGGCACATTACCTTATCTTTTAAAATTCACTGCCCAACCCGATAATGGAAAGGACAATGGCCTCGCTGATCTACTAAGTCGACTGTCGTTACCCTCAGATGAGGAAGCTGGTGCTGTTAGCCTCAGTTTGACTAGTCTGTAAAGATTACTTCTCTGATGTGTTGTTTATTTTTATTGTTCATCTTTTATGTCTTTAATACTGTGCTTGTTTACTTTAGCTAATACACGTATTTCTATTTGTACATGTTAAATGAGTTTTACTTAGTTTTCTTTAGTATAGTGTGTTTATGCACTCTTGTGGAATGTATCCATGTGTAATGACGTTATTCCTAATGGAAGATGAAGAAGAAGATGAAGAATATTTCTTTGATTGTAGTTTTATATTTCCCTCTGTAGGACTCTGAAAGCCAGAACATGGCGTGAACTTTTAGTTTAGTGTTGAATAGCTGAAGCTGTTTTAAATCTAGTTGCCGCTGTTAATGACGACTTGGTTCAAATTTTCCTTTTACGTATATTGTATTCTTTTTTGTGTATTATTTTATAGCCTTATTGCATGTGAAGACTTCTTAAACTTAAGTATTGATATTCTTTGATATTTAGTTATGATTTTAATTTTCTGAGTAGCCAAGAGATGTGGGGGTAATCTGGCAGGATAGATCCAGCCAGAGACCTAATAATTGGGTCTTTGAATGTGCGTGGTTGTGGTGTAAATGAAAGTAAGAGGGAGGTGATAGGGAGTATGTTTGTGGGGGGAAAGATAGATGTACTTGCATTGAGCGAAACTAAGATAAAAGGGAATGGTGAGGTGACATTTTGGAGAGTGGTAGGTAGGTTGTCTGAAGTTGAGAGGGGGCGAGGAAGAAAGGGAGTGGCTCTGTTATTAAGTGAAGAGATGAATAAGTGTGTGGTAGAATGGAAGGAAGTATCTTCTCGAATAATAGTGGCTAAAATGAGGCTGGGATGCGAGGCTTGGGCGTTTGTGAGTGCTTATGGCCCTGGCAGTGAAAGAAGTGAGGTAGAAAGAGAAGAATTTTGGATGAAATTGAACGAGTGTTTGGAAGACTTGGAAATGAATGTGAATGTGGTGTTGATGGGAGATTTAAATGCTAGAGTAGGGAATGAGCCAGTGGATGGTGTAAGTGGGAGTATGGAGTACCTGGTAGGAATGAGAATGGAGAGAAAATGATAGAAATGTGTATTGAGAGAGAGATGTTGATTTCTAATACTGTATTTAAAAAGAAGGATGTGCACAAGTATACCTGGGTCAAAGTGAATAATGGAAGAGTAGTTGACAGATCATTAATAAATTATGTTGTGGTGAACAGGAGGGTGATTGGAAGAGTATTGGATGTGAATGTACTGAGAGAGCTAGTGGTGGAATATCTGACCATTATTTAGTGGAAAGTAGAGTGAGAGTGGGAGAAAAGTGGAGAAAGAGGAGAAGCGAGAGAAGAAGAGAGGTGCTAAAAGTGAATGAATTGTATAAGAAAGAGAAAGACTGTAAGTATAAGGCTAATGTGAGAAATGTGTGGAATGTAGTGAAAGAGAAAGTGGAGTGGAAGAAGAATGGGGCTCTTTCAAGGAGGAGGTTATGAAGTGTGCCGAGGCAGTGTGTGGAAGGAGACTAATTGGTGGAAGTAAAAGGAAAGGTAGTGAATGGTGGAATGAGCAGGTGAGTGCAGTAGTGGCTGAAAAGAAGCGGGCTTACGAGGTATGGTTGCAGGTAGGTAATGTAGAGACGTGTGAAAGGTATTGTGCAAAGAGGAGGTTAGCAAAGCACGTGGTGAGGGGGGCAAAGAGAGAAGCAGATGTAAAGTGGGGCAGATGCTTGTCTGAGAATTTTGAAAGGAATAAAAAGATGTTTTGGAAGGAAGTGAAAAGAGTGAGGAAAGGTTGAATGTGGTAGGGAGGAGAGAGTGAAAGGAGCAGATGGGAAATTGCTAGTGGATGAAATAAAGGTGAGAGAGAGATGGGCTGAATATTTCAAGAACCTGCTAAATGAGGAAGATGATAGAGAGGCAGAGATTGTGGCTGTGGAAAACTTATGGAGATTGCCAATGTTAGGTGATGAGAATGATAGAGAAATAACAAAAGAGGAGGTATATTTAGCATTGAGAGCAACAAAAGCAGGTAAAGCACCAGGGATAGATGGGTGTCATGCTGAATGCTTGTCAAAAGGTGGGGAGGCATTAGTAGAATGGATGGTTAGGTTGTTGAATGTATGTTTCAGGAAAGGGAGGGTCCCAGTTGATTGGAGGAGTGCATGTGTAGTTCCACTTTACAAAGGGAAGGGGGATAAGTATGAGTGTAGTAGTTTTAGGGGAATTAGTTAGTTGAGTGTAGTTGGTAAGGTGTATGGAAGAGTGTTAATCGAGAGAATTAGGAGAGGTACTGAGAGATTGATTGGGGAAGAACAGTGTGGGTTCAGGAAAGGAAGAGGATGTGTGGATCATGTGTTTGCAGTAAGATAGGTGTGTGAGAAGTTCTTGGAAAAAGGTAGGGACACTTTTTGGGCCTTTATAGATTTAGAGAAAGCTTATGACAGGGTAGAAAGAGAGGGGTTGTGGAGGGTGTTGCAACTGTATGGAATAAGTGGAAATTTGTTGAATGCGGTGAAGAGTTTTGACATGAATAGTAGAGCATGCGTGAGAGTTGGGAATGATACGAGTGATTGGGTTTAGATGAATGTTGGGTTACGTCAAGGTTGTGTAATGTCACCATGGTTGTTTAATGTGTATATGGATGGAGTGGTAAGGGAAGTAAATGAAAGAGTATTAGACAGAGGCTTGGAACTAGTGGATGAGGAGGGAAGGTTGTGGAAATTGAGTCAGTTGCTATTTGAGGATGGTACTGTACTGGTGGCTGATACTGAAAATGAATTGAATCATTTGGTGACTGGGTTTATTAGTGTGTGTGAAAGAAGGAAGTTGCGCATGAATATTGGTAAAAGCAAAGTCATGAGATGCACGAGGAGTGTTAATGTTGGCAGATTGAATGTAGGAGTGAATGGGGAGTTGCTTGAAGAAGTTGAGAGTTTTAAATATCTGGGGTCGAATGTATCAAGGAGTGGACGAGTGGATGTAGAGGTAAATCACAGAGTGATGGAAGCTAGTAAATGTCTAGGTGGGTTGAAAAGTGTAATGAAAAATAGATATTTGGGAATTAATGCAAAGAGAAGGATATATGAAGGTGTGATTGTGCCGACAGCATTGTATGGAGCAGAGACTTGGAATGCAAGAGAGGATGAAAGAAACAAGTAGAATGTAATGGAGATGAGGTGTTTGAGAGGTATGATTGGTGTATCTAGAATAGATAGAATAAGAAATGAGGATGTCAGGCAGAGAATGGGTGTTGGAATGAAGCTGTCGAATAGGTTAAATCAGAAAGTGTTGAGATGTTTTGGACACATGGAAAGGATGAGTAATGAACAATTAGTGAAGAGAGTGTGGAGTGCAGAAGTGATTGGAGTTAGGTTAAGAGGGAGACCTAGAATGAGATGGATGGATGGCGTGATAAGAGCACTGAATGCACGTGAAGTGTCAGTGGAACAGGGAAGAGTGCGTGCAAGAGATAGGAATGAGTGCAGGAAGATTGTGCATATATGACGTGGCCCAAAGGGATTTCTCGCACCTGCTAGCTCAGTGAACTGTGGTGGACGGGTGTGAGGGGAGTTGCCATTTGATGAAGTGGTGGGGGTAAACCAGCTGCGAGTGTTGGGCCTCATTGTAGAATGCCTTTGCCCACCTACCTTGTGGTTGACCCAAGCTGGGTGGAAGGGGGGGAGATGTGGCAACCCTTTATCCCCAAGGAACTGAGAGGAGTGGTTGAGGTGTGTATGTGGATCGTGGTGTATGTGCGTTTCTTGGCTCGGGCACCCCCCTTGCAAGGGGGAATGAGGCTTATGTCTATATATGTATGCCATTTTTTTTTTTATAAGAATTGTTCACTTTACTGATAGTATGATATGTTCCAGTTTTGGATCCCATTTTTTGTTGTTGTTCATTTGTTCTTTTCCCCTAGAAAGATCTCTCATCCCTCATAATAACACTGAAATCACCATAACTTCCTCTGTTCATTTTTTGCATTCCGTAGTAGAATTTTGTTAATTCAATATTCTCTAGAGAGGGCCTTTGTGACAAGGTGTTTAGCTCAAAGTCACCAGAGGCTGTAGTAGATGCTTTATTAGTTAATTTAGTATCTATTAACTGTCTTTCTTTTTCTTACTAAAATAATTTTCACTCCTTGCCTTTTGCAGATTATGATTATTTGCAATGTATGTTTCATCTTATAGCTAATTTTAGAAATATTTTATTTAATATCCTTGTACGTGTCAAAAGCATCATCCCAATATAAAAATCTCCCTCCTATTTCTTTTTCCCCATGAATGAGGCCATAATCCTAGCGAATCTGTTAGATACGTTTTTTACACAATTTTCTTATGATAAAATAGAACTTGCTGATAAATTTTTATATTCTAAAATTTGCTCTTGCTGATAATTTTTTTTATAAATTTGACCCCGCTTATATGTCATTAGCCTGTCTAGATATATTTCAGTAGCTTCTTTATTATTTGAATAGTTAAAATTCCGTCTCCTGCAAGGCAAGGAGCATTCAAGAGATTGTTTGCCAGCAACCTATTTTGACCATAGTATTTCTCGTTTATCTTTTTATATTGTTTTTTATTTTGTTTCTGCTTGTTGCACCCAAAACACTGTCTCTCCCTTGCATCTCTGCCATAATTGCCTGCCAGGGATTACCACTACAGTAGCCCTCGAATATTATATGAACAAGTTACTTCTCTGGATATATATCCTACAAATGATATCACCAGGGGGGACATTGAATCGTCCTCATTTGACGAAACTGCTGCCAGAAATACGCATTCTCAGTTATGATGAGAGGCTGAGAGAATTAGACTTACCGTCTCTCAAAGCTAGAAGATTGAGGTGGGATATGGTGACATTCTTTAAATTCCTTCATGGTTATGACAGAGTGGATAGGATCGATATTTTGATATGGCTGGCTCTAGAACTAGAGGTCATAGTTTGAAGCCTCATAAGAACACTTTTTTTGCAGGATGTAAGGAAACATTTTTTAGTCTAAGAGTAGTTGATAATTGGAATTTGCTAAGCGAGGAGGTAGTTAATACTACCTCTCTCTATACTTTTAAGGACAAGTATGATAAATATCACTAAGTACAAAATGGAACCGATCAGGAGACGGGAAGTTACGAGCTTTGGATCTTTCCTGTAAGCACAATTAGGTAATTACAATTTGGTAGTTACACACCCACACACACATAGGTAATAAGACCTTTGGAGGAAGCAAATAATACACAAGGGCAAGAGAGAATAGAAGTAGAAAACGAATATTGAAGCTGGAAAGGGAAAGGAGTGAACTAGGAACTAGAATTTCAAAACAAAAAGATAACAACAAACAGTTCAATGACAACCTGAATGAATTAAATGTTATTTCACTGCTCTCTTCTGAGAGAGACAAGATTAGAGCTTTGAATGTTCAGATAAAGGAAAACATCAAACTATTTAGAAAAGAGTTTTTTGAAGTGAATAGGGAATAAAATGCCATGAAAACTTCCATTGCAGATGCACTAATGGGGAATGTGGCAAGAAAACAGGCTGTGAGGGTTGTGGCACTGGGAAACATACAAACGGTTTACTATAAAAAAGCTGTAATAGAAAAATTGAAAAATGTTGTAATGGAAAGGGCAAATCCACTGAGTAAACAGGCACATGATAAAGAGAAGACAGTGGTAATCTCAGGCATTTGTGAATCCCAGGAGTCAACATGGCAGGGGAGACTTGAACAAAATAAAGATAGGGTTTTAGACCTAATAAGGAAGCTTGGGGTAGTATGTGGTCAGGAGGATATTGTAAACATTCACCAAGTTGGTAAATATTCTAGGGAGGGAAAGGAAAGACCAACAAAAGTAACCTTTATAGAGGGAACATATGTAGAGAAACATTGATGAAGAAAAACCTAAAAGACCTTCCAGAATTCAAAACAGTGTTCATTAGACCATATAGAACACAGGAAGAGATGGAAAGGATAAAAAAACTTGTTGCAAGAGGCTAAATGTTTAAATAAGGAAAGAAATGAAGAAAAGACAAATTTTTTTTTCAGAGTTCTTCCAGACAATAGGGAATAAAGAAGATAATGATAAAAGTTCAAAGTATGGGGACTCATTAAGATTGCTGTACACAAATGCTGATGGAATAGCTGGAAAGGCAGTAAAATTAAAGGATAGGATTCACAATAGTAAGGCAGATAAAGTAGCGGTTACAGACTAAGTTAAATGAGGATATAAACATTGTCACAGTTTTTCCTAAGTGCTTCAAAATATTAAGGGTTGAATGATCTGAGAGAACTGGTGGAGGGATAGCACTGCTCATAATTGAAAGATTTCAGGTTGATGAAATAAGCTTTGCTATAGAAAGAGAGTTCAAAGAATTTCTTGTTGCTCACATAAATACTGGGTCAGAGAGCATTATAATAACTATTGTTGATCTGCATCAAGGGTCTGCTTTGAGTCTATATCTTTTTGATCTGGTCTTGGATGTAGTAACCCAGGGTATTAGAGATCAGTCACCGTGGTGTATGCTCTTTGCAGATGACATTTTACTGTGTAGCAACAGACAAGAGGAAGTGGAGGAGAAGCTTGAGGAGTGGAGGAGAGTGATGGAGGATAGAGGACTGAGAATCAGCAGGATGAAGACAGAGTACTTGAGGTTGAGAGATGATGAGGATGAGGAGGTCAAATTGCAGGGTTAGGTGTTGAAAAGATTTGAAAAGTTCAAGTATTTAGGATCAACAGTAACAGAGGATGGTGACCTAGAGTCAGAAATAACCCACAGAATACAAGCGGGATGGAAGAACTGGAAGAAAGTGTCTGGGGTGATGTGCGAGAGGAGAATAGGGATTAAGTTGAGGGATAAAGTGCATAAGACAGTTGTGAGACCTGTGATGAAGTATGGAGCAGAGACATGGGCAATAAAGAAGACACAAGAGAAAAAAGTGGATGTGGCAGAGATGAGGATGTTGAGATGGATGTGTGGGGTGACAAGAAGTGATAAGATCAGAAACGAGGTAATTAGAGGCACCTCAAAAGTTAGCGAAATATCAGATAAGATACAAGAAAATGGACTAAGATGGTATGGTCATGTCGTTAGGAGGGATGAACAGTATGTTGGGAGGAGGGTGATGGAAATGGATATACAGGGTAGGAGAGGGAGGGGGAGACCAAAACGTAGGTGGATGGATTGCATCAATGACAACCTGAGGTCTAAAGGTTTGTTGGGTGATGAGGTATGGGACAGGAACATATGGAGAACACTGGCCAGAAACATTGACCCTACATAAAAGTGGGAAAATATGTAGACGAGAAGAAGATATAACTCATCAAGGGAGCAGCATAGTCTAGAAAGTCATATAGGTACTATTGAAGGCATAAACTCTGTTGCTAACATTGCATGGGAGAGAAAATGTAGGATTTTGAATTTTGGGAGATATCAATTATAGAGCGCTAGATTGGATTAATCTTGGCCCACACAATGGGGAGGAGTCATTCAGAGTAAGTTTCCTAGATTGCATACCATTAAATTTCCTACACCAACATGTACTAGAATAATGAGGGGCAGGGGTGGGGATGAGCCATTGTTACTTGATCTAGTTTTCACAGATAATGTATTGGATATTGAAAAAATTGAGTATGATCCACCAATTGGAAAGAGAAACCACTGTGTGTTGTTGATGGAGTATATCATTGAAGATGTTCTACCTGAAAGTAGAGACAATGAGGACACAAGGAGGAGCTATCCAAAAGGAGATTATATCAAAATTAATGAGTTTTTTGTAGTTACTGACTGGAGGACCTTAATTAACAACAAATCTGTACAAGAAATAAAACTTTTTTTTTGTGAGGAATATGGGAAGATAGTAGATTGTTGCATACCTTCCACTAAAATAAGAGTTAGTCATGTCAGAGAGAAATGGTTTAATAATGAGAGTAAGAAAGCTGAGGAGTGGAGAGACAAATGCTGGAAAAGGTATAGGAGGGGGAAAAGCATAAATGTGTGACAGACTTATAAAAGAGCAAGAAATGATTACATAAGTAAAATTAAAGAGGCAGAGAGAGACTATGAAAGGGATATCACCAGGAAGGCTAAAGAATATCCCAAACTTTTCCACAGCTTTATGAGAGGAAACCTGAAGATAAAAGAACAGGTTAAAGCTAAAGAGAGGGGATGAAAGCATCACTGAGATTTATGAAGAGATCTGTGAAGAATTGAACAAGGAGTTTCAGTCAGAATTTCCAACAGAAAATACTCCACCCCCTCAGATTGCAGAGCTGTGAACTGATGGGCTGGTATTAGAGAACATCATCTTTTCAGCCACAGAGGTATGCAAATCTCTGATGGAGTTAGATGCCCATAAAGCTACAGGTCCTGATGATATATCCCCTTATGTACTTAAGAAATGCGCTAAATCAATATCAGCAGCACTAATATCATATCTGAAATGTCGCTGGAATCAGGGGAGATTCCAAGATGCTGGAAACAAGCAAACGTGATACATATCTTCAAAAAGGGAAAGAAGGATACAGCTCTAATAGACCTGTTTCCTTGACCAGCATAGTTTGCAAAGTTATTTATAAAATACTAAGAAAACACATCTCTCTTCACTTGGAATCCCTCAACCTTTTGTCAATGAGTCAACATAGCTTCAGAGAAGGTAGATCAACAGTAACAAAGTTATTAGAATTTCATAATAATGTAAGGCGAATATTACAGGAAAGAGAGGGCTGGGCAGATTGCATATTCTCAGACTTCCAGAAAGCATTTGACATTCTCCCACATGGGAGAATTATTAAGAAGCTGCAAGCAATGTCGAGAATAGATGGAAATGTCTTGGAATGGAAAAAACTTACTTAGAAGGAAGGGGACAGAGAGTTAGAGTGAGACACTCAGTGTGTGAATGGAGATGAGTTTGTAGTGGAGTTCCACAAGGGTCAGCTCTAGGGCCAGCTTTGTTCCTTGTATATGTAAATGACCTACCAGATGATGCAAAGATTGTGAAGAAAGTATAGATGAGAAAAATGGTAGAAAACGTTAGGAAGACCCAAATAGTCCGCACCAGTGGTCAGAAAAGTGGCTAATGAAATTTAATGCTTCTAAATGTAAGGTAATGAGAATGAGTCCAAGTGCAGGAGGCCCAGGCTTGTCTACTAGATAGCAGGAGCAGAACTTTAAAAAATAGAGAATGGAGAGATCTAGGAGCAATCATACTGGCAGATTTGTTTTCAGAAATGCATATAAATGGCATAGTAAGGGCAGCATATGCTTTCTTAACAAATGTAAGGATAGCCTTCAAGCACATAGACAAGGATATTTTCAGAAATATTTATGTAGCCTATGTGTGGCCAAATCTTGAAAATTCAGCCCCATTTTGGAATTCACACTTGAAAAAGTATGTAGTTGAGGTGGAAAAAGTCCAAAGACATGCCATGATACTGGTGCTAGAAATACGCAGTCTCAATTTGAGGAGAGGCTGAGGGACTTAGATTTACCATCACTCGAAGCTAGAAGAATGAAGGGGGATATGGTGATGATTTTTAAATTCCTTCATGGTTATGACAGAGTGAATAGGGATCAAAATTTTAATATGGCTGGCACTAGAACTAGAGGATATTGTTTGCATATTTGTAAGAAAACGTTTTTGCAGGATGTAAGGAAGTACTTTTTTTGTGTAAGAGTAGTTGATAACTGGACTTCCTAAGCAAGGAGGTAGTTAACGCTAATTCAATCCATACTTTTAAGGACAAGCATCACTAGATACAAAATGGAACAGACCAGGAGATGGGAAGTTACTAGCTTGGAGCTGTTTCCCATAAACACTACTAGGTAATTACAATTACGTACTTACACACACATACACACGTATTCAGTCCACAAGTACTCAGTATCTCTTAACCTTTTCCTTGTGTTTTTGAGTGACTAAGACTATAGTGCATAAATCATACATAATTTCCCTAAATAAGAAATCCTGCAGAGTATTGTGAGTAAAAAACTTATATTTGTTGTATGACGAGACTGTCCAAAATATTAAAGGAAAAAATTGAGAACATATTCGTGAGGGGAAAGAGAAGAAGCTGTCCTGTTCTGCCTTGATGGAAATTTAGAAGAGTTGCCAGAGGAGAAGCCATCACATCACATTACTTAATTTTTTGTGTAAATTGGGGAGAACTATTAAGCCGTTCACCTGATCCTGTGGTTCCATATATTGTTAAAATCAGTATCCTTCCCATTTATATTAATTTGATAGATAGTTTGATACACGAAATAATTGAATAATTAAATAAATACCAAAAAATACACCTGTCAACAGTACTGAGTTAAGTTGCCAAGTAGTACAGATGTCTTATTTTCTTAAATTTTATTCTTTTCTTTTAGCTTTCTCTTTTACAATTTTTTATTTTCTATATATATTGAGTTAAATGTAAAGTCTGATCCTGTGATAACATATCTTGGTTGGCAAGTGAGTTTATCAGTTAAGAAGAAACTATAGCAGAAACAGGTGGGTGTCTCCTCAGACACAAATTCGAATTTTCTTTCAGGATTGACTTTTGTTTTTGTTGCATTTTTTTCTTTTTATCCTCAAATTACTATAGTAAAATTTTTAAGTTAATATGTGTGTTACCAGAAAAGAGATAAATTGTGTCACTAAATAGCACTTATATGAAGATATAAAAATTCTGTGTGAAGCTTAAATAAAAGTTTTTCTCTCTTTTATTTTCTCTTTCTCTTCTTCTTTCTATATTCTGTGAGAGGGAGAACATAAAAATGAGGCCATCCCTGTCCCAAACCTCTCCCATTCATGGGTCGGGAGGAGGGGTAGCCATTAGGAGACTAAAACAGAAAATCAAGGATTTTGAGGCAATGGTTATAAGCCTTGATGATAAAATTCGGAATATGGATAGAGAAATGAAGGAGAATGAAACACTCAGAGAGGAAATAAGATTTTTGGAGGAAGCAAATAAAGCACAAGGGCAGGAGAGAAAGGAACTAGAAAACACGAATAAAGAAGCTGGAAGGGGAAAAGAGTGAACTAGAAACCAGAATTTCTAAGCAAAAAGATAAAAACAAACAGCTGAATGACAACCTAAATGAATTAGATGTTAGTTCACTGCTCTCTTCTGAGAGAGACGAGATTGCAGCTTGGAATGTCCAGATTAAGGAAAACATGGAACAGTTTAGAAAAGAGTTCCAGGAGCTGAATATGGAACATGATGCCATGAAAACCTCCTTTGCTGATGCACTAAAGGGGAATGTGGCAGTAAAAGAGGCTGTAAAGGTGGTGGCACTGGAAAACATACAAACAGTTTACTATAAAGAGACAGTAATCGAAAAAAATGAAAGACTTTGTGATGGAAAGGGCAAACCCACTCATCAAACAGGCACTTGATAAAGAGAAGACAGTGGTAATCTCAGGCATAAGCGAATCCCAGAAGCCAACATGGCAGGGGAGACTTGAAGAAAATAAAGCTAGGGTTGTAGACCTGATAAGAAAGCTTGGAGTAGTTTGTGGTCCTGAGGATATTGCAAACATACACCAACTAGGCAAATATTAGAGGGAAGGAAAGCTGAGACCAACAAAAGTAACCTTTGAGAGAGGGGAAACATGTAGGGAAATATTGTTGAGAAAAAAAAGTCTAAAAGACCTTCAAGAATTCAAAAAAGTGTTCATTAGACGATACAGAACACAAGAAGTGATGGGAAAGATCAAAAACTTGTTGGAAGAGGCAAGAAGGTTAAATGATGAAAGGAATGAAGAAGAGAAGAAAAATTTTCATTTCAGAGTTCTTCCAGACTAAGGGGAGATAAAGAAGATAATGACAGAAGATCAGGGGATGGGGCCTCATTAAGATTGTTATACACAAATGCTGATGGATTAGCTGGTAAGGCAGTAGAATTAAAAGATAGGATTCACAACAGTAAGGCAGATATAGTAGCAATTACAGAGACTAAGTTGAGTGAGGACATAAACAGTGTCACAGTTTTTCCTAAAGGCTTCAGAATATTAAGGATTGAAAGATCTGAGAGGACTGGTGGAGGGATAGCACTGATCATAAGTGAAAGGATTCAAGTTGAAGAAATAAACTTGGCTATAGAAAGTGAATTCAAGGATTTTCTTGTTGCTCACATAAATACTGGGTCAGAGAGCATTATAATAACTGTTTTATATAACCCACCAAGGAACCAGAATTGGCTAGAAGTTTATGAGGAAAGTCATATAGGAACTATTGAAGTCATAAACGAAGTTGTTAACATGGCACGGGAGAAAAAATGTAGATTTTGATTATGGTAGATTTTAATCAAAAAGAGATAGACTGGATAAATCTTGACCCACACAGTGGTGAGGACTCATTTGGGGCAAGATTCCTAGATTGCGTACAAGGGAATTTCCTACACCAGCATGTAATGGAACCAACGAGGGCCAGGGGTGGGGATGAGCCATCACTACTTGATCTAGTATTCACAGATAATGTGTTGGATATTAAAAAAATTGAGTATAAACCACTAATTGGAATGAGTGACCACTGTGTGTTTGTTGATGGAGTATATCATTGAAGATATTCTGCCTGAGAGTAGAGGCACTGATGACATGAGGAGGAACTATCCGAAAGGAGATTACATCAAAATGAATGAGCTTTTTTCAGTTACTGACTGGAGAACCTTATTTTACAACAAATGTGTACAAGAAATGTATGACATCTTTTGTGAGAAATATGGGAAGATAGTAGATTGCTGCATATCTTTCACCAAAGTAGGTGTAATTCATGCCAGAGAGAAATGGTTTGATAATGAATGTAAAAGAGCTAAGGAGTGGAGAGACAAATGCTGGAAAAGGTATAGGAGGAGAAAAAACATAAATGCCTGGCAAGCCTACAAAAGGGCAAGAACTGACTACCTAAGAAAAAGGAGAGAGGCAGAGAGAGACTATGAGAGGGACATCACCAGGAAGGCTAAAGAAAATCTCAAGCTTTTCCACAGCTTTATCAGAGGAAAACTGAAGGTAATAGAACAGGTTTTAAGGGTAAAGAGAGTGGATGAAAGCATCACTGAGACGGATGAAGAGATCTGCAAAGAACTGAACAAGGAGTTTCAGTCAGTATTTGTAGTAGAAAATACCCCACCCCCTCAGATTGCAGAGATAGAAGCTCAAGGGCCGGTATTAGAGAACATCAACCTTACAGCCACAGAGGTATGCAAAGCGCTGATGGATTTAGATGTTCATAAAGCTACAGGTCCTGATGACATATCCCCTCATGTGCTTAAAAAATGCGCAAACACAATATCAGTGGCACTAAGTATCATATTTAAGGAGTCACTGGAGTCGGGGGAGATTCCAAGATGCTGGAAACAAGCAAATGTGATACCTATCTTCAAAAAGGGAAGGAGGGATACGGCTCTGAACTATAGACCAGTTTCCTTGACCAGCATAGTTTGCAAAGTTATGGAGAAACTACTAAGGAAACATATCTCTCTTCACTTGGAATCCTTCAACTTTT
>JAXCGZ010016985.1:32500-57500 GCA_037179515.1 Halocaridina rubra
CTCATTTTCTGTCTCTTGAAGTTGTACTCCAGCCACCGAGTAGTCAAGCTTGGGCCTTCTTGCACTTGTACCCATTCTCATTACCTTACATTTTGAGGTATTGAATTTCATTAGCCACTTTTCTGACCACTCATGCAGATTATTTAGATCCTCCTGAAGTTCTCTACCATTGTTTTAGTTTTTTACTTTCTTCACAATCTTTGCATCATCTGCAAACATATTCATGAATGAATTTACAGACTCTGATAGGTCATTTACATATACAAGGAACAAAAGTGGCCCTAAAACTGAACCCTGTGGAACTCCACTACTAACTCTTCTCCATTCAGACACTGAGTGTCTTACTCTAACCCTCTGTTCCCTTCCTTCTAAGTAAGTTTTTATCCATTCCAAAACATTTCCACCTATTCTAGCCATTGAGTGCAGCTTCCTAATAAGTCTCCCATGTGGAACAGTGTCAAACGCTTTCTGGAAGTCTAGGAATATGCAATCTGCCCAGCCCTCTCTTTCCTGTAAGATTTGGCTTACCTCATCATAAAATTCTAATAAGCTTGTTACTGTTGATCTACCTTCTCTGAAGCCATGTTGCCTCACTGACAAAAAGTTGAAGGATTCCAAGTGAAGAGAGATATGTTTTCTTAGTAGTTTCTCCATAACTTTGCAAACTATGCTGGTCAAGGAAACTGGTCAATAGTTCAGAGCCGTATCCCTCCTTCCCTTTTTGAAGATAGGTATCACATTTGCTTGTTTCCAGCATCTTGGAATCTCCCCCGACTCAAGTGACTCCTTAAATATGATACTTAGTGCCACTGATATTGTGTTTGCGCATTTTTTAAGCACATGAGGGGATATGTCATCAGGACCTGTAGCTTTATGAACATCTAAATCCATCAGCGCAATCTGAGGGGGTGGGGTATTTTCTACTGTAAATACTGACTGAAACTCCTTGTTCAATTCTTTGCAGATCTCTTCGTCCGTCTCAGTGATGCTTTCATCCGCTCTCTTTAGCCTTAAAACCTGTTCTTTTACCTTCAGTTTCCTCTGATAAAGCTGTGGAAAAGCTTGGGATTTTCTATAGCCTTCCTGGTGATGTCCCTCTCATAATCTCTCTCTGCCTCTCTCCTTTTACTTAGGTAGTCATTTCTTGCTCTTTTGTAGGTTTGCCAGGCATTTATGTTTTTTCTCCTCCTATACCTTTTCCAGCATTTGTCTCTCCACTCCTTAGCTCTTTTACACCCATTATCGAACCATTTCTCTCTGTCATGAATTACACCTACTTTGGTGACAGGTATGCAGCAATCTACTATCTTCCCATATTTCTCACAAAAGATGTCATACATTTCTTGTACACATTTGTTGTAAAATAAGGTTCTCCAGTCAATAACTGCAAAAAGCTCATTCATTTTGATGTAATCTCCTTTCGGATAGTTCCTCCTCATGTCCTCAGTGCCTCTACTCTCAGGAAGAATATCTTCAATGATATACTCCATCAACAACACACAGTGGTCACTCTTTCCAATTGGTGGTTCATACTCAATATTTTCAATATCCAACACATTATCTGTGAACACTAGATCAAGTAGTGATGGCTCATCCCCACCCCTGGCTCTTGTTGGTTCCATTACATGTTGGTGTAGGAAATTCCCTTGTACGCAATCTAGGAATCTTGCCCCAAATGAGTCCTCACCACTGTGTGGGTCAAGATTTATCCAATCTATCTCTTTATGATTAAAGTCTCCCATAATCAAAATCCTACATTTTTTCTCCCGTGCCATGTTAACAACTGAGTTTATGACTTCAATAGTACCTATATGACTTTCCTCATAAATTTCAAGCCTATTTTGGTTCCTTGGTGGGTTGTATACAACAGTTATTATAATGCTCTCTGACCCAGTATTTATGCGAGCAATAAGAAATTCCCTGAACTCACTTTCTATAGCCAAGTTTATTTCTTCAACTTGAATCCTCTCACTTATGAGCAGTGCTATCCCTCCACCAGTCCTCTCAGATCTTTCAACCCTTAGTATTCTGAAGCCCTTAGGAAAAACTGTGACACTGTTTATGTCCTCACTCAACTTAGTCTCTGTAATTTCTACTATATCTGCCTTATTGTTGTGAATCCTATCTTTTAATTCTACTGCCTTACCAGCTAATCCATCAGCATTTGTGTATAACAATCTTAATGAGGCCCCATCCCCTGATCTTCTGTCATTATCTTCTTTATCTCCCCTTTGTCTGGAAGTATTCTGTAACAAAAATTTTTCTTCTCTTCTTCATTTCTTTCATCATTTAACCTTCTTGCCTCTTGCAACAAGTTTTTGATCTTTCCCATCTCTTCCTGTGTTCTGTATCGTCTAATGAACACTTCTTTGCATTCTTGAAGGTCTTTTAGACTTTTTTTTTCTCAACAATATTTCCCTACATGTTTCCCCTCTCTCAAAGGTTACTTTTGTTGGTCTCGGCTTTCCTTCCCTCGAATATTTACCTAGTTGGTGTATGTTTACAATATCCTCAGGACCACATACTACTCCAAGCTTTCTTATCAGGTCTACAACCCTAGCTTTATTTTTTTCAAGTCTCCCCTGCCATGTTGGCTCCTGGGATTCACTTATGCCTGAGATTACCACTGTCTTCTCCTTATCAAGTGCCTGTCTGATGAGTGGGTTTGCCCTTTCCATCACAACGTCTTTCATTTTTTCGATTACTGTCTCTTTATAGTCAACTGTTTGTATGTTTTCCAGTGCCACCACCTTTACAGCCTCTTTTACTGCCACATTCCCCTTTAGTGCATCAGCAAAGGACGTTTTCATGGCATCATTTTCCATATTCAGCTCCTGGAACTCTTTTCTGAACTGTTCAATGTTTTCCTTAATCTGGACATTCCAAGCAGCAATCTCGTCTCTCTCAGAAGAGAGCAGTGAACTAACATCTAATTCCTTTAGGTTGTCATTCAGCTGTTTGTTTTTATCTTCTTGTTTAGAAATTCTAGATTCTAGTTGACTCTTTTCCCCTTCCAGCTTCTTTATTCTTTTTTCTAGTTCCTTTCTCTCCTGCCCTTGTGTGTATGTGTTTATATGTATGTATATATATGCATATGTATATATATGTGTATGTATATGGATATGTATGCTCAAATGTATGCATGTGTCTGTGGGTATATAATTATTACTAATCAAGCAATTAATATCAGAGCTCACCAAGAATATAAACCTTTAAATATTAACTAAAGGAAGTCATATCTGGGCAGTGAGATATTTTTTAATGTAAACTTAGCAAGAGGGTCTGCCCCTCTCTATTTATCTCTTTCTTCTTCAATTTTCGTGATTATCCCCCCAATCCTTCCCATCCTATATCCCCCTCTCTTCAGTGATGACACCCTAAATAGGGCTAAGAGAGTTCACTCGACGTCGTCACTGTTTTTTCCCCCACCTATCACATCCCATCCATTTCAGTTTCAGTTTCTTGCATTAAATGTTACTAAACAATCCTTACTCACACTTAACTCCATTGCAAAGAGGATTTTATGCAGTGGAGAAATATTCTACTGTCAGTAAAGTAAGACAACAAAGGAAAGAGAATAGCATTGTTACGAGTGAGGAGACGGACTTACATTCACCATGTCTGAAGAAACAATCGTATCTATTACAGATAATGCGGGGACGAGGGATATAATAAGACTGATACGACAGAGGGCACTTCTTTTACATGAAATAATATATATATATATATATATATATATATATATATATATATATATATATATATATATATATATATATATATATAATATATATATATATATATATATAATATATATATATATATATATATATATATATATATATATATATATATATATATATATATATATATATATATATATATATATATATATATATATATATATATATATATATATATATATATATATATATATATATATATATATATATATATATATATATATATATATATATATATATATATATATATATATATATATATATAATGTGTGTAATTACCGTATTGTAATTACATATTAGTGTTTGCGGGAAAGAGCCCCATGCTAGTAACTCCCCGACTCCTGGCCAGTTTCAATATTTTACTTAGTAATACTGTCAGTGGGGAACACAATTTTCGTTGAGTTAGATCTGACAATTGTTTTGGGCTAACTTTTGGCTTCTAGCCTGCTGGCTAGTACAGTGGTAACGCGCTGGCTTCGCATTCACGAGGTCGAAAGATCGGTCCCCGTCCAAGACCGAGAGTTTAAGCTGTTTACTGGCAGGAACTGCTGTGGTTGGACATCACAGTGGGGGGTTGGGGCTTGCCCTGGCTGACGAATACCCATTGTATTGAAATGGAAATAAAGGTTCTAAATCCAAAAATGACCCCAGTTTTTTTGTATCACGTCAGTTTTGTATGCTACAGAATACCCTCGCTTGTATAATTCATTCATTCATATACCAAAGCCATATTCCCCCTTTTTGTGGAAGAAAATACATAGGAGGGGATTCCCAGTTCTCTCGCTCCGCCCCATTTAATCGACTTTTACGACACGCAAAGGAACACGGAGGAAGTATTCTTAACCTCCTCCCTCAGGGGGAATATATATACACACACACAAACAAGCATTCAGAAGCTTCGAAACAATAAAGCCTTTTACGCAATATACATAAGGCCTAAAAATTAATCATGCTACAAACACGCACACACACAAATACAACAACCCACCCAAATTCAAATACACATACTCAAACACACACAAACACATAAAATCAGCCAAAAGCTTCTGAACAATTAACCTTTTACAAAAAATGCATTCAGCGTTAAAAATACTCTTGCTACACATACACCGACATATTTTTTTATTTTGTATATATATTGAGTTAAATGTAAAGTCTAATCCTGTGATAACATATCTTGGTTAGCAAGTGAGTTTATCAGTTAGGAAGAATATATAGCAGAAACAGGTGGGTGGCTCCTCAGACACAAATTCAAATTTTCCTTCAGGTTTGACTTTTGTTTTGTTGCATTTTTTTTCTTTTTCTTTTTATCCTTAAATTACCATGGTCAAGTTTTTAAGTTAAGATGTGTGTTACCAGAAAAGAGATAAATTGTGTCACTAAATAGCACTTATATGGAGATATAAAAATTCTGTGTGAAGCTTAACTAAAAGTTTTTCTCTTTTTTTTTCCTCTTTCTCTTCTTTTTTCTATATTCTGTGAGAGGGAGAACATAAAAATGAGGCCATCTCTGTCCCAAACCTCCCCATCCATGGGTCGGTAGGAGGGGTAGCCATTAGGAGACTTAAACAGAAAATCAAGAATTTAGAGGCAATGGTTATAAGCCTTGATGAAAAAATTCGGAATATGGATGGAGATATGAAAGAGAATGAAACACTCAGAGAGCAAATAAGATCTTTGGAGGAAGCAAATAAAGCACAAGGGCAGGAGTGAAAGGAACTAGAAAAAAGAATAAAGAAGCTGGAAGGGGAAAAGAGTCAACTAGAATCTAGAATTTCTAAACAAGAAGATAAAAACAAACAGCTGAATGACAACCTAAAGGAATTAGATGTTAGTTTACTGCTCTCTTCTGAGAGAGACGAGATTGCTGCTTGGAATGTCCAGATTAAGGAAAACATTGAACAGTTCAGAAAAGAGTTCCAGGAGCTGAATATGGAAAATGATGCCATGAAAACTTCCTTTGCTGATGCATTAAAGGGGAATGTGGCAGTAAAAGAGGCTGTAAAGGTGGTGGCACTGGAAAACATACAAACAGTTGACTATAAAGAGACAGTAATCGAAAAAATGAAAGACGTTGTGATGGAAAGGGCAAACCCACTCATCAGACAGGCACTTGATAAGGAGAAGACAGTGGTAATCTCAGGCATAAGCGAATCCCAGAAGCCAACATGGCAGGGGAGACTTGAAGAAAATAAAGCTAGGGTTGTAGACATGATAAGAAAGCATGGAGTAGTTTGTGGTCCTGAGGATATTGTAAACATACACCAACTAGGTAAATATTCGAGGGAAGGAAAGCCGAGACCAACAAAAGTAACCTTTGAGAGAGGGGAAACATGAAGGGAAATATTGTTGAGAAAAAAAAGTCTAAAAGACCTTCAAGAATTCAAAGAAGTGTTCATTAGACAATACAGAACACAGGAAGAGATGGGAAAGATAAAAAACTTGTTGGAAGAGGCAAGAAGGTTAAATGATGAAAGAAATGAAAAAGAGAAGAAAAATTTTCGTTACAGAGTTCTTCCAGACAAAGGGGAGATAAAGAAGATAATGACAGAAGATCAGGGGATGGGGCCTCATTAAGATTGTTATACACAAATGCTGACGGATTATCTGGTAAGGCAGTAGAATTAAAAGATAGGATTCACAACAGTAAGGCAGATATAGTAGCAATTACAGAGACTAAGTTGAGTGAGGACATAAACAGTGTCACAGTTTTTCCTAAGGGCTTCAGAATACTAAGGGTTGAAAGATCTGAGAGGACTGGTGGAGGGATAGCACTGCTCATAAGTGAAAGGATTCAAGTTGAAGAAATAAACTTGGCTATAGAAAGTGAATTCAAGGAATTTCTTGTTGCTCGCATAAATACTGGGTCAGAGAGCATTATAATAACTGTTGTATACAACCCACCAAGGAACCAAAATAGGCTTGAAGTTTATGAGGAAAGTCATATAGGTACTATTGAAGTCATAAACTCAGTTGTTAACATGGCACGGGAAAAAAAATGTAGGATTTTGATTATGGGAGACTTTAATCATAAGAGATAGATTGGATAAATCTTGACCCACACTGTGGTGAGGACTCATTTGGGGCAAGATTCCTTGATTGCGTACAAGGGAATTTCCTACACCAACATGTAATGGAACCAACAAGAGCCAGGGGTGGGGATGAGCAATCACTACTTGATCTAGTGTTCACAGATAGTGTGTTGGATATTGAAAAAATTGAGTATGAACCACCAATTGGAAAGAGTGACCACTGTGTGTTGTTGATGGAGTATATCATTGAAGATATTCTTCCTGAGAGTAGAGGCACTGAGGACATGAGGAGGAACTATCCGAAAGGAGATTACATCAAAATGAATGAGCTTTTTGCAGTTCTTGACTGGAGAACCTTATTTTACAACAAATGTGTACAAGAAATGTATGACATCTTTTGTGAGAAATATGGGAAGATAGTAGATTGCTGCATACCTGTCACCAAAGTAGGTGTAATTCATGCCAGAGAGAAATGGTTCGATAATGGGTGTAAAAGAGCTAAGGAGTGGAGAGACAAATGCTGGAAAAGGTATAGGAGGAGAAAAAATATAAATGCCTGGCAAACCTACAAAAGAGCAAGAAATGACTACCTAAGTAAAAGGAGAGAGGCAGAGAGAGACTATGAGAGGGACATCACCAGGAAGGCTAAAGAAAATCCCAAGCTTTTCCACAGCTTTATCAGAGGAAAACTGAAGGTAAAAGAACAGGTTTTAAGGCTAAAGAGAGCGGATGGAAGCATCACTGAGACGGATGAAGAGATCTGCAAAGAATTGAACAAGGAGTTTCAGTCAGTATTTACAGTAAAAAATACCCCACCCCCTCAGATTGCAGTGACAGAAGCTCAAGGGCCGGTATTAGAGCACATCAACCTTACAGGCACAGAGGTATGCAAAGCGCTGATGGATTTAGATGTTCATAAAGCTACAGGTCCTGATGACATATCCCCTCATGTGCTTAAAAAATGCGCAAACTCAATATCAGTGGCACTAAGTATCATATTTAAAAAGTCACTGGAGTCAGGGGAGATTCCAAGATGCTGGAAACAAGCAAATGTGATACCTATCTTCAAAAAGGGAAGGATGGATATGGCTCTGAACTATAGACCAGATTCCTTGACCAGCATAGTTTGCAAAGTTAAGGAGAAACTACTAAGGAAACATATCTCTCTTCACTTGGAATCTTTCAACTTTTTGTCAGTGAGGCAACATGGCTTCAGAGAAGGTAGATCAACAGTAACAAACTTATTAGAATTTTATGATGAGGTAAGCCGAATCTTACAGGAAAGAGAGGGCTGTGCAGATTGCATATTCCTAGACTTCCAGAAAGCGTTTGACACTGTTCCACATGGGAGACTTATTAGGAAGCAGCAGTCAATGGCTAGAATAGGTGGAAATGTTTTAGAATGGATAAAAACTTACTTATAAGGAAGAGAACAGAGGGTTAGAGTAAGACACTCAGTGTCTGAATGGAGAACAGTTAGTAGTGGAGTTCCACAGGGTTCAATTTTAGGGCCACCTTTGTTCCTTGTATATGTAAATGACCTACCAGAGTCTGTAAATTCATTCATGAATATGTTTGCAGATGATGCAAAGATTGTGAAGAAAGTAAAAAACGAGAACAATGGTAGAGAACTTCAGGAGGATCTAAATAATCTGCATGAGTGGTCAGAAAAGTGGCTAATGAAATTCAATACTTCAAAATGTAAGGTAATGAGAATGGGTACAAGTGCAAGAAGGCCCAAGCTTGACTACTCGGTGGCTGGAGTACAACTTCAAGAGACAGAAAATGAGAGAGATCTAGGCGTAAACATATTGGCAGATTTGTCTCCAGAAATACATATAAATGGCATAGTAAGGGCAGCATATGCATTCTTATCAAATGTAAGGGTAGCCTTCAGGCACATGGACAAGGAAATGTTCAGAAATATTTATGTAACCTATGTGAGGCCAAAACTCGAATATGCAGCCCCCCTTTGGAATCCGCACTTGAAAAAGCACATAGCTAAGCTTGAAAAAGTTCAAAGACATGCAACAAAACTGTTGCCAGAAATACGCAATCTCAGTTACGATGAGAGGCTGAGGGAATTAGACTTACCATCACTCGAAGCTAGAAGAGTGAGGGGGGGATATGGTGACAGTCTTTAAATTCCTTCATGGTTATGATAGAGTGGATAGGGATCGATATTTTGATATGGCTGGCTCTAGAACTAGAGGTCATAGTTTGAAGCTTCGTAAGAAAACTTCTTTTCAGGATGTAAGGAAATACTTTTTCAGTGTAAGAGTAGTTGATAATTGGAATTGGCTAAGCGAGGAGGTAGTTAATGCTATCTCAATCCATAGTTTTAAGGACAGGTATGATAAGTATCACTAAGTCCAAAATGGAACCGATCAGGAGACGGGAAGATACGAGCTTTGGGCTCTTTCCCGTAAACACAATTAGGTGATCACAATTAGGTAATCACACAAACACTTGCATATACCTCATTTTACAACAAATCTGAACAAGAAATGTATGACATCTTTTGTGAGAAATATGGGAAGATAGTAGAGTGCTGCATACCTGTCACCAAAGTAGGTGTAATTCATGACAGAGAGAAATGGTTCGATAATGGGTGTAAAAGAGCTAAGGAGTGGAGAGACAAATGCTGGAAAAGGTATAGGAGGAGAAAAAACATAAATGCCTGGCAAACCTACAAAAGAGCAAGAAATGACTACCTAAGTAAAAGGAGAGAGGCAGAAAGAGACCATGAGAGGGACATCACCAGGGAGGCTAAAGAAAATCCCAAGCTTTTCCACAGCTTTATCAGAGGAAAACTGAAGGTAAAAGAACAGGTTTTAAGCCTAAAGAGAGCGGATGGGAGCATCACTGAGACAGATGAAGAGATCTGCAAAGAATTGAACAAGGAGTTTCAGTCAGTATTTACAGTAGAAAATACCCTACCCCCTCAGATTGCAGAGATAGAAGCTCAAGGGCAGGTATTAGAGAACATCAAACTTACAGCCACAGAGGTATGCAAAGCGCTGATGGATTTAGATGTTCATAAAGCTACAGATCCTGATGACATATACCCTCATGTGCTTAAAAAATGCGCAAACTCAATATCAGTGGCACTAAGTATCATATTTAAAAAGTTACTGGAGTCTGGGGAGATTCCAAGATGCTGGAAACAAGCAAATGTGATACCTATCTTCAAAAAGGGAAGGAGGGATACGGCTCTGAACTATAGACCAGTTTCCTTGACCAGCATAGTTTGCAAAGTTATGGAGAAACTACTAAGGAAACATATCTCTCTTCACTTGGAATCCTTCAACTTTTTGTCAGCGAGACAACATGGCTTCAGAGAAGGTAGATCAACAGTAATAAACTTATTAGAAGTTTATGATGAGGTAAGCCGAATCTTACAGGAAAGAGAGGGCTGGGCAGATTGCATATTCCTAGACTTCCAGAAAGTGTTTGACACTGTTCCACATGGAAGACTTATTAGGAAGCTGCAAGCAATGGCTAGAATAGGTGGAAATGTTTTGGAATGGATAAAAACTTACTTAGAAGGAAGGGAACAGAGGGTTAGAGTAAGACACTCAGTGTCTGAATGGAGAAGAGTTAGTAGTGGAGTTCCACAGGGTTCAGTCTTAGGGCCACTTTTGTTCCTTGTATATGTAAATGACCTACCAGAGTCTGTAAATTCATTCACGAATATGTTTGCAGATGATGCAAAGATTGTGAAGAAAGTAAAAAACGAGAACAATGGTAGAGAACTTCAGGAGGATCTAAATAATCTGCATGAGTGGTCAGAAAAGTGGCTAATGAAATTCAATACTTCAAAATGTAAGGTAATGAGAATGGGTACAAGTGCAAGAAGGCCCAAGCTTGACTACTCGGTGGCTGGAGTACAACTTCAAGAGACAGAAAATGAGAGAGATCTAGGAGTAAACATACTGGCAGATTTGTCTCCAGAAATACATATAAATGGCATAGTAAGGACAGCATATGCATTCTTATCAAATGTAAGGGTAGCTTTCAGGCTAAAACTCGAATATGCAGCCCCCTTTTGGAATCCACACTTGATAAAGCACATAGCTAAGCTTGAAAAAGTTCAAAGACATGCCACGAAACTGGTGCCAGAAATACGCAATCTCAGTTATGATGAGAGGCTGAGGGAATTAGACTTACCATCACTCGAAGCTAGAAGAGTGAGGGGGGATATGGTGACAGTCTTTAAATTCCTTCATGGTTATGATAGAGTGGATAGGGATCGATATTTTGATATGGCGGGCTCTAGAACTAGAGGTCATAGTTTGAAGCTTCGTAAGAAAAGTTCTTTGCAGGATGTAAGGAAATACTTTTTCAGTGTAAGAGTAGTTGATAATTGGAATTGGCTGAGCGAGGAGGTAGTTAATGCTATCTCAATCCATAGTTTTAAGGACAGGTATGATAAGTATCACTAAGTATAAAATGGAACCGATCAGGAGACGGGAAGATACGAGCTTTGGGCTCTTTCCCGTAAACACAATTAGGTAATCACAATTAGGTAATCACACATACACAAAGAACATAAAAGACCGTATCTAGTCTATTTGTGCTCATTTTATTGTATGGTTTAAAATTTTACATATGATGAAAAATAATAAAGCATTGCTTGTCTGTAATGTTTGTTCAAATATATTTTGTTCATACAGAGGATATCATTACTGTAAGTGAAATTGTGTGCAATTACTTTAGGTAAAAATTTACCCTTATAGCTTTTCCTGGAGTGGTCAGTTTGTGGACAATTTTGCTTTATGCTCCAACAATAGTCAACCATCATATTTGTATCCCATCTGCCCTGATACCGTTCTTCCATGACCTTCAACTCTTGGTGGAATCGTTCACCTTGCTCATCACTGACTTCACCAAGGTTTTCTGGGAAGTAAGGAAGATGGCTGCGCAGAAAATGCAACTTGATGCTCATATTGCATCAGAGCGTTTTGTAGCTCTTCAATAGTTTCTGGACAATTTCGGTGTAATTCTGTGCTTGTTTATTTCCAAGAAAGTTTTTGACAAGGTCTTTGAATGATGACCAAACATTCTCTTCAAGTTCTGACATTGTCCCGATAAAATGGTCATCTTTGATGAGCTGCCGAATCTGTGGACAATCAAACACACCAACCTTGATTTTCTCAGTTGAAAGGCAAAGAAATGCCAAAATGAGGTACCTGAAACAGTCTCCTTCAATTTTCAATGCTTTAACGCATTGCTTCATTAAGCCCAGTTAAATGTGCAGAGGTGGGAATATAATTTTCTGTCTGTCAACGAGTGGCTCATGTAGAATGTTGGGATCACCAGGTTTGAGGTCAGGTCTTGGAGGCCAATTCCTCTCCACCCATTGCTTCTCTTGAGTTCTGCTGTCCCACATACACAGAAAGCAGGGATACTTGGTGTAACCGCATTGCTGACCAAGAAAGAAGCATACCATTTTAAGGTCAACACAGATGATCCAATTGTGTTTGTGATGCTGCAACAAATCAATGACTCTCTTTATGTCTCCATGTTCTTCACAAAGGCAAATTGAATGCCCAATTGGGGCTGCACCATATAAATTGCCATTGTGGAGAAGGACACACTTTGAGCTACGCTTTGAGCTGCTGATGAACAGTCGCCATTCAGTCGAATTGTACATTGGATTTTCTAATTCCTGCAGTAAACCCTGTATGTTATGGCAATATACAAAGCTACTGTCACTTCAAAATACCGCAGAAATGAATTTTCTCTGAATCAAAAATAGGATACCTTTGCTCCTTTTTCTAGCATGTTTTTCTCATTCAGTCTTGATGCTAGGAGTTTTGAGGCCTTTTTTGACAATCCCAAATCCCGTGCCAAATCATTAAACTCATTCTGATTGAATTCCTTATGAGCCGAGTCATCTTCAGTTTCAAAATATGCATCATGGCTGTCATTGAGTTCTTCATCAGGATTCCGATCATCAAGAGAGGGTAGTTGAGCGAAAACTGGTACTGGGATTTCAGCTGAATGAGGCACTGGACGTATAGCTGATGGTAGACTTGGATACTCGATTTTGTATTTGCTTTTCTTGTTATATCCTGAAGTTTTCACTAAACAAAAGTAACAGTCTGTGCAATGATATCTTGGTTCTCACCAAATCATAGGTATACCAAACGCCAGTTTATCATGTGTCCCCTTGGTCCACATTCGTAAATTCTCGATGCACTGCTTGCACACCTGGCCCAAGACCTGTCTTCATCACCAATCTTTACTTTAGAATATGCAAAATAGGATTGCTTGACAAATGTGCTGATGTTTGCCCTTGACTGGGAATGGTGAAACTACCACAGATATAACAAAAGCAATCAGGGCTGTTTAGGCATTTGTGATGAGAAATAGCTGAGGCAGACATGATCTGGAAGAAAGGAAATAAGGATTAGGATAATCAATAAGTAAATCAGTCACAAGCTTAGAAAAACAATTACAAGAAACATAAATAACATCTGCTAGAACCTTGTATTCAGAATTTAATGTTTTGTTTGCAGAATACGACTCACCTAGGCGATATGGAGCACACACAACCACTCATTGCACTGTCTCCATGTAACTGAATAAGTATCAGGTTTCACCCTCTCCGCCTGACCGTTAATTCCAAACATCTTCCCACTAGTCAAAAGCTGCTGTAGTCCATCGTCACTCCCGCGAAGCAGGTGTCAACATCATCAAACTATGATGACATCTGCGAAGAAACTGTTTCTGCTTGCTAATAGAGCCTCTTTTATGAGATGCGGTCAAGTGTTAAAAAAGTAAATAATAAAATAACATTTAATCTTTTCGTTTCATTGTCTATGATTAGCAATTAATGAAATACTAAAATAATGCAATTATGAGGACAATTAATCAATACAATTGTGCTTATTCTGAGAGTAGGCTGTAGAGAAAAAACTTGACGTGATAGAAGTAAACTGATTGTAGTTTTAAAATCAGCATGCCAATTTTAGTCTAAATTAAGTGAAAAATCGAACTCAATAGAAATTATGTTCAAAATTATTCCCCAGTGTTATGGATTGAGTTAGCATTCACTACCTCATTGCTTCGTGAATTCCAATCATCAACTACTCTTACACTAAAAAAAAGTGCATCCATACATCCTGCAAAGAAGTTTTCTTAGAAATCCTCAAACTATGACCTCTAGTTCTAGTGCCAGCCATATCAAAATATCGATCCCTATCCACTCTGTCATAACCATGAAGGAATTTAAAAACCGTCATCATATTCCCCTCATTATTCTAACTTCGAGTGATGGAAGTCTAATTCTTTCAGCCTATCATTATAACTGAGATTGCGTATTTATGCCACCAGTTTCGTGGCATGTCTTCAAACTTTTTCCACCTTAACTATGTGTTTTTCAAGTGTGGAATCCAAAAGGGGGCTGCATATTCAAGCTTTGGCCTCACATAGGCTACATAAATATTTATGACCATTTCCTTGTCCATGTGCCTGAAGGCTACTCTTACATTTGCTATGAAAGTATATATTACTCTTACTATGCCATTTATATGCATTTCCAAAAATAAATTTGTCAGTATGTTTACACCTACATCTCTCTCATTCTATGCCTCTTGAAGCTCTGCTCCTGCCTTTGAGTAGTCAAGCTTGGGCCTTCTTGGACTTGTACCCAGTCTCAGTACCTCATATTTAGAAGTACTGAATTTCATTAGCCACTTTTCATACCACTCATGCAGACTATTTGGGTCCTCCTAAAGTTCACTACCATTGTTCTTGTCTCTTAATTTCTTCACAATCTTTGCATCATCTGCAATCATATTCATGAATGAATTTACAGACTTTGGTATAGTTCATTTACAAATACAAGGAACAAAAGTAGCCTTAAAATTGAACCCTCCACTTCTAACTTTTCTCTATTCAGACAATGTTTTACTTTCACTCTGTGTTCCTTTCCTTCTAAGTAAGTTTTTATCTATTCCAAGTCATTTACATCTATTCTCGACATTGCGTGCAGCTTCTTAATAAGTCTTCTGTGTGGGACAGTGTCAAATGCTTTCTGGAAGTCTAGGAATATGCAATCTGCCCAGTCCTCTCTTTCCTGTAAGATTCGGCTTACCTCATCAAAAAATTGTAATAAGTTTGTTACTGTTGATCTACCTTCTCCGAAGCCATGTTGTCTCATTGACAAAAAGTTGAGAGATTCTAACTAAAGAGATATATGTTTTCTTATAGTTTCTCCATAACTTTGCAAACTATGCTGGTCAAGGATACAGGTCTATAGTTTAGAGCTGTATCCCTCCTCCCCTTTTTGAAGATAGGCACCACGTTTGTTTCCAATATCTTGGAATCTCCCCAGATTCCAGCGACTTTTCAAATATAAAGCATAGTGCCGCTGTTATTGATTTAGCGCATTTTTTAAATACATAAGGGGATATATCATCAGGACCTATAGCTTTATATGTGTAATTACCTAACTGTGCTCACGGGAAACAGGTCCAAGCTCGTAATTTCACGTCTCCTGGTCGTTTCCTTTTTGTACTTATTGGTACTTATCATACTTGTCCTTAAAACTATGGATTGAGTTAGCATTAACTACCTCATCGCTTAGCGACTTCCAACTATCAACTACTCTTACACCAAAAAAGTACTTCCTTACATCCTGCAAAGAAGTTTCCTTATGAAGCATCAAAATATGACATATCAAAATATCCATTCTTATATTTAATCATGCCTGTGGGAGAGTGTCCTATGCTTATAACTTCAAGTCTTCTGATCGATTTCATTTTTATACCCTATGATACTAATCATATTTGTCCTTAACACTATGAATGCAGTTAGCATCAACTATTTCATTTAACGAATTCTTTTCATCAACTATTCACGCACTAAAAATGTACTTCTGTGCATTCTGCGAAGAAGTGTTTTTAAAGAATCTTCAAACTAAGACATTTATTTCTAGAGCTACCCATACCAAAATATCGCTTCCTGCTCACTCTGTCATAACCCTGAATGAATTTGAAAACCGTCACCATATCCACTCTTCCTTCTATATTCAAGTTATTTAAAGTCTAATTTCCTCTTCCTCTCCTCATAACCGAGACTGAGTAACTGTCACAAGTGTCGTAGGATGTCTTTGATTTATTTCCAGTTTATCTTCATGCTTTCTCATTAGTGGATTATAAAAGGGTGCTGCATATTCAAGCCTTGGCCTCACATAAATTGCATAAATATTTCTGAACATTTCCTTGGGCATGTGTCTGATGGCCACTCTTACATTTGCAAAGGATACATATACAGCCTCTAATGTTCCATCTTTATTAACATCCGGAGAAAATATCTGCAAATTTGTGTCTTGAATTTATGCATATACTTTTGAGTACTCAAACTTGGCCCTGCTTGCACTCGTGCTCTATCTCATTCCCTTGCATTTTGTACTATTTGCTTTCATTAGCTACGTTCCAGACCTCTCATGCAGACCATTTAGGTCTTCTTGAAGTTCTCTATCACTGTTCTCGTTTTTTCCTTTCCTCACTATCTTTGCATCATCTGCAAACTATTCCAAAATGCTAAGTAGCTTTCTATCCACTCCAAAACATTCCCACCAATTCTTGTTATTATTTGCAGCTTCTCAATAAGTCTCCCTCGTTGAACTGTGTCAAATGCCTTCTGAAAATATGAGAATATGTGTGTTTTGTGTGTGCGTGTTTTGTGTGTGTGTGTAATTACCTAATTGTGTGTATGTGTGTGAGTGTGTGTGTGCATGGGAGATTTTAATTTCTCATAGGGTTTTTAATAAGACTGCATTACTTAATTTCACATGAGATAATATGCATCTGCTTTACTAAATATATAAAGTAACAACTTAAATAAATTAATAATTGCATAAAGAATAAACTTCAAAAATAAATGTAAATAAATAAATAAATAAATAAATGAATATATAAGTAAATAAATGAATAAATATATATATATGAATAAATAAATAAATAAATAAATAAATAAATAAATAAATAAATAAATAAATAAATAAATACAGATAAGTATAGAATACTAAACAAATAAACTGTAATATGAACATTGCTTATTTTAAAGAACTACACTAATATTGTGGCACAAAGTCAACATATTTTATTAATTTATCTGCTTAAATGTATCTCATATGCATTGTGAACATAAACAGAGGTGCGGGACTACCTATGCTCACCTTATAAATATATCGGACCGTGGCGTCCTCATATCACCTATTGAGTTGAGAGAGGTTAGTGCGAAAATGGGACATTATATAAACCTTTATGCAAGGGAACTGAACACGGGACCTGTCGAAGCAAACTAAGGCCTGGCCTACAGTACTAAATAAGATTCTTCAAAATAATAAAATAATAATAATAATAATAATAATAATAATAATAATAATAATAATAATAATAATAATAATAATAATAATAATAATAATCTTTCCATCTATCTACCTTGGCTGTTTCCCCCTTTAATTGGGGGGTAGCCGACATCAAGAAAGGAAAACAAATAGGGGGATTACTTTGCTCTATGGGCAATGACGAGGGAGCTAGCGACCGTTCAGATGTCACTGCTGGAGTGCCACAGCCCATCCACCCGGCTCTTCCACAACATGTGTCGCTTCACAACTGCCAACTCCTTCTACTGCCCCTACCACAGGGCTACCTCTGTAAGATGCAGCCCCGTGGCAACAGCAGATGCCCATCAGAGCTGCGTCACAATCGCTTGCCTCTCATTCCTATTCCTAGCACGCTCGCTTGCTTCCCTCACATCCATCCTCCTATCATTCAGGGCTCTCCTTACTCTATCCATCCATCCAAACCTAGGCCTCCCTCTAGCATTTCTCCCATCAACTCTCGCATTCATCACCTTTTTCAGCAGCCCTTCATCATCCATCCTTTCCACATGGCCAAACCATCTCAGAATATTCATATCTACTCTGGCTGCAATTTCTCTCCTCACACCCGTTCTTGCTCTCACCACTTCATTCCTAACCCTATCCAATCGAGATACACCAATCATACTCCTCAGGCATTTCATCTCAAACACATTTAGTTTCCGTCTCTCAGTTACTTTCATACCCCATAACTCTGATCCATACATCACAGTTGGCACAACCACTTTCTCATACAAAACTTTCTTAACATTCATTTCTAACCCTCTATTCTTCATCACTCCTTTCAATGCACCCAACACTTTACATCCTTCATTCACTCTGTGACACACATCTGCTTCCACTCCACCATATGCAGCTATAACCGAGCCTAAATACTTAAACTGATTAACCTCCTCAAGTGTCTCTCCATTCAACATAACATTCAATCCAGAGCCATTCTCATTTCTTGTACACCTCATAACCTTACTCTTTCCAACATTCACTCGCAACTTCCTTCTCTCACACACCATTCCAAATTCTGACACTAACTGACACAGCTTTTCCTCTGAATCTGCCACCACAACAGTATCATCTGCAAACAGCAACTGATTCAGCTCCCACTCGTTATCATCCCCATCTACCATTCTCAAACCTCGACCACGCACTCGCTCATTCACCTCTCTTACAACTCCATCAATATACAAATTGAACAGCCATGGTGACATCACACATCCCTGTCTCAGTCCCACACTCACTGGAAACCACTCACTCACTTCATTCCCTACTCTAACACAAGCTCTACTGCCCTCATACAAACTCTTCACTGCATGCAACAATTTACCATTAATTCCATATAATCTCAAAACATTCCACATAGCCTCTCTATCAACTCTATCATATGCTTTCTCCAGATCCAAAAATGCAAACTACACATCCTTACCCTTTGCTAAATATTTCTCACATAACTGCCTAACTATAAAAATCTGATCTATATAACCTCTACCTCTCCTAAAACCACTCTGCACCTCCGCGATCACATATTCTGTCTTTTCCCTAATCCTATTAACCATTATCCTACCATACACTTTTGCTAGCACACTCAACAAACTTATACCCCTAAAATTACTGCATTCATACATATCTCCCTTACCTTTGTATAGGGTCACTATACAGGCAATCACCCAATCCACTGGCACAAATGACAACATAAAGCATATATTAAACACTCTCACTAACCATTCCAATGCAGTCACACCCTCTTCTTTCAACATCTCCGCTCTCACACCATCCATTCCAGGTGCTTTACCTGCTTTCACTTCATACAATGCCCTTTTCACCTCCTCTCTTGTAATCTCTCTCTCATTTTCATCTCCCATTACTGGCCCTTGAACCCCTCCCACTGCCACTATAGCTGCCTCTCTATCTTCCTCAACATTCAGCAAGCACTCAAAATATTCTGCCCATCTTTTCCTTGCATCGTTCCCTCTTAACATCTGTCCATTCACATCTTTCACTGTCTCTTCCATCCTCGATCCACCCTTCCTTACTCTCTTCACTTATTTCCAAAACTTCTTTTTATTCTCCTCATATGACCTACTAAAGTCCTGTCCCCACCTAACATTTGCCAACCTCTTCTCTTCCTCTACCTTCCGTTTGGTTTCCAAATTTTTCTCTCTATATCTTTCATACTTCTCCCTACTTTTACACTGCAGCCATTCCTCAAAAGCCCTCTTTTTCTCTTCCACCTTCATTTTCACCCCTTCATTCCACCACTCACTGCCCCTCCTCATGCCACCTCCAACAAACCTCTTTCCACACACATCACTTGCATGTCCCACAAAACATTCTTTCATCAACCCCCATTCCTCCCCTAACTCCCCAACTTCTCTTTCTTTCACCCTGTCATATGCCACTCTCAACCTGTCCTGATATTCCTATCTCTTCTCTGGCTTTTTCAACTCTTCCACCTTCACTATTTCCCTTCTACATCCCCCCACACTATTTCCCCACTCTTTTGCTACTACCACTTTTGCTTCAACCAAAAAATGATCAGACATCCCAGCAGCCGCACCCCTGAATTCATGTACATCTTTCACTCTACCAACCATGCTCTTTGCTACCAACACATAATCCATCAATGCTCTTTCTTTCACTCTTCCATTTGCCACTCTCATCCATGTATGCTTATTTATTAACTTCTTAAATAATCTATTACCTATCACCAACTCTTGCTCCACACACATATCTAACAGTCTCTCGCCACTCTCATTCCCACCTGGTACCCCATGCTTTCCTACAACACCTTCTATCTCTCCATCACCCACTCTGACATTCAAGTCACCCAACACAACTACATAGTTCCTTCTACTCAGACCATCCACACATCTAGTTAACTCATTCCAGAATTCATCCCGCTCTTCCTCACTTCTCTCACATCCTGGCCCATACGCACTAACAAAAGCCCAACATTCCCTTCCTATCCTAGCCCTCACCCACATCAGCCTAGATGACACTTCTTTCCATTCCACTACCTGATTTACCATCCATACTCAGCAATAATGCCGCACCTTCTCTCGCTCTCCCCCTTTCAACCCCAGATACCTTACCTGTCACATCACCAAATGCCACTTCTCACATCTTTTGCTCTCTATCGTACTACACCCCAAACCTAGAGTGTGGAGAGAAGTTACTCTCCCCTCTACTCCCCTTCTTCTTTGACGTCTCGCAGGAGGTTGATACAAGGGGGGGGGATTCCTAGTCTCCCCGTCCCGTCCACTTTTAGCCACCTTTTAAGACACGCAGGGAATACGGTGAGGCTATTCTTTGATGTTGTGCCCGCCCCACATAATAATAATAATAATAATAATAATAATAATAATAATAATAATAATAATAATTATAATAATAATAATAATGATAATAATAATAATAATAATGAAAATAATAATAATAATAATAATAATAATAATAATAATAATAATAATAATAATAATAATAATAATAATAATAATAATAATAATAATAATAATAATAATAATACAAAAGCACAAAAAGGGATGTTATATCTAAGATAGTCATAGTCATAATCATAGATTTTATTGCCAAATATTTAGTATACATACAGGAATAAATATGTACATTATATTCAGAGGCACTAGCCTGCTGAGCAAGAGCTCCTTGGCAGGCAATTTAATATACATTTCACATAATTTAAAGTATGACGGCAATAGTTAACAAAAGCTCCAATATAGCAATCTCATACTTATCTTGTAATAAAACAAAACAGTAACCGGACCTTAACCTGGACATAATGATACACCAATACTGTATTAATTATTAATCAACAGCTGCTTGATTTTGCCTAGTAAATAAATGCTGTTTGAGTTTCTTTTTAAATAAAGTTGTGCCAGTTATTGTTTTTAAATCTTCTGGCAATGCATTCCAACATTTTGGGCCAAAACAGTGAATAGAAAATTTGTACAAGGTTGTTCTCGGCTGTGGACATTTCATATTTTTATTGTTACCTCTGGTTCAATGGTTGTGTTGAATAAATCTAAATAATTTTCTGTTATCATTAACATCACTATGTATAATAATAAGACAGAAATATTGTATCAAGTAATTACATTTAAGCAAGTTTAGCTCCTTGAATAAAGAAGAAGTTGAGTCATATTTTCCACTATATGTAATAGTTCTGATCAGTCTTTTCTGAGTTACAAATCCATCCCTTACAATTGACGGCCAAGTACAACCCCAGATGGACAAATAATATATAATAAGAAGATAACACAGGGAATAGTATATGCATTTTAAGGCCTCATTTGTTAGGTTATGGCGAATTTTATACAAAATCCCACACGCCTTGGACGGTTTAGAGCAGACAGATTGAATATGATATTTCCAACTTAAATTTTCATCAATAATTACTCCCAAAAATTTCTTACAAGCAACTATTTTAACTTCATACCCATTCATATTAACTTGACCAATATTGTGTACTACAGATCTATTTTGAAATAAGATATAGTCAGTTTTGGAAACATTTAGCTTTAATTTATTAACAGAGACCCAGTTGTTAAGTTTTTCTAGTTCACTATTTACAACAGAATGCAGGTGGTCAAGGTTATTATCATGCAAGAGAAGGTTGGTGTCATCTTCATAAAGAATATAATTGAATTTATTACTGGCATTGAAAATATCATTTATATAAACTAAAAATAACAATGGGCCCAGTATTGATCCCTGTGGTACTCCCCTCTCAATAGTTTGCAACAAAGATGCTTTCTATTACAATATACGGCTTGTTTTCTATTTTTCAAGTGGCTCTTAAATAACTGTAATGGTGTTCCCCTAATACCCACACAAGTTAGTTTTTCTAATAGTATTTCATGGTCTAATGAGTCAAATGCTTTGGACAAGTCTATGAAACCCCTGCAACAAAGTTTTTATTTTCCAAATTTTGATAAACATCACTTGTAAAGTTCATTATTGCTTTTTCAGTGGTCTTATTATTACGGAATCCGTATTGATTTTCGGATAATAGGTTGAACTTTTCAAGGAATTCTTTAAGTCTGTGAACAATTGCTTTTTCAAACACTTTTCTTATAGACGGTAAGATTGATATAGGTCTATAGTTATTTTCATCATCTACAGTGCCTGACTTAAATATAGGTATTGCTTTAGCACTTTTTAGTTTGTCTGGAAAACATCCTTGCTGAAAACATAGATTGATTATGTGGGTAAGTGGGGTACCAATGTAATGGGTAGTGACCTGGAGTAGTTTTGATGGAATTTCATCATATCCCGACGCTGTATTTGGTTTTAAGGTTTTTATATATTTAGTGACTTCCTCCCTTGTTACAGGATACAATTAAAACGAAAAGTCTGGTGGATTATTAAGAAACTGTCGGTGTGAGTTTTGTTGCACATTTTGTTGTTCCTGTGTTGGTTGTGCTATAGTTAAGAAATTATTATTAAAGATATTAGCAGTGTGGTCATTATAATTTTTTTAATTTGATTTCCTTTGAATGATTAATTTGTTTTCGTCCCATTAGGCTGTTTATTGTATTCCAAGTGGACTTGCTGTTTCCTTGTTCCTTCTTAAGTTTATCCTGAAAATATCTATTTTCTTGCAGCTCGGAGTAGTGTTACTAATTTGTTCCTGTAAGCTTTATATCTGGTTCCAATAGACAAAGGCCATTTTGATGCAAGCCTTTCTAATTGGTGTTTTTCTTTGATACTATTTTTTAATCCTGCAGTTATGTGTGGGCATCTGTTGTTTTTATTATTTACAGTCGATTTTCTTAGAGGAAAGCAGTCTAGAAATTTATCTCTAAATGTACAGTGAAATTTATTAAAAGCTTCATTTGCATTATTTAGGTCAATGATATGTTGTCATTTTTCATGTGATATATCTCTAGTAAATTTAGCTATGTTATCATCAGAGTAATGTCTTATTTCTACATATGCATCAAATTTATGTTCTTTTTTAAACTGGGAGAATACTGCGAAATGATGTTATGTCGGTGTGCACTATGTAATTACTTATGTTGTCTTCAAGATTTATGGTCCAGATATGATCGATTAGAGATGCACTATTTTCAGTTACTCTCGTAGGTTTATAAGTTATTGGAAAGCATCCACGTGAATACATTTAGTTTATAAAATCAGTTACTCTTTCATCATTTATTTTGAACAAATCTAAGTTCCAATCACCGAATAAATAAATAGTTTTGTACTTTTTTCTTGCTGCAAAATCAAATACTTTCAGTAAAGCTTCAAGGAATTCAGGCATGTTCCCCTTTGGTGGTCTATATACAGATGCAAAGAAGCAATTTTCCTTATCGTTATGAACCTGTACACTAACACATTCAATGAATCATTCCATCATGCTTCTCTCCTTTATAACACTCGAGCTATACTTATTAACTGCATACATACATACACCTCCACCTTTCCTGTCTCTGTTCTGAGTGAGCATATTGTACCCTGTTATATTATACAATGATTCAATATCATTATCCAGCCTAGTCTCCGAAAAACCCATTGCATCACATATAATTTTCTGTTAAACATTGATCAACAAATATTTGAAGATTATTTGCAAGACTTCTAATGTTCATGCACAAAACCGAAAATGCATTAGATTTATTTAAATTTCAAATCAGTTCATTTAAGCATATATAAATTGAAAAAGTGCTGGTTGCGTTTCTCATATTATTCAAAAACAAATCTATTTCATTTTCAAGATCATTGATACATAAATAATTGGGAAGTACTTTGTTGTTGTTTATTAGCCTTATAAGTTCATCGTCACTAATGGAATAGTATGGGAGGTATCTATTTACAGCCATGGTGAAGAAATAAATTATACTACTTTTACATTACTGACTTACAAGCCACCATTTACTTCTACCATATCTTACCGGGTTCTTCTGGCCATTTATTGGTTTAGGGTGTGAGCGTTTTATAGCTTCCATGGCGGGAGACACGGCAGGAGGGGGTGCGGGTGATGACATATCACTCTCACGCTCCACCACTCTCGCATCCCCCACCCCCGCACCACCGATCCCGGTCAACTCCTAATCCACGCCACCCACAGCACCAGCCACACTCTCGGTGTTGTATCGCTCCTTCACGATGAGCTTTGTATGTTTAAAGTAGGCAAATTTCCCTTCTGATCTAGCCTTTTTTAGTTGTGGCATCTGTGCAGATTTTATTGCCTGTGATGTGGCACACAGGTCATCATGAAGGTAGATCTTGGTGCCTTTCAACTCTTTGGCATTTCACATGACCGTCTCTCTGTCACAGTAGTGGGAGAAACGAGCCACTATAGTGCGAGGTTTGTCATCACGAAGTGGTCCCACCCTGTGAGCCCTCTCCAACGTCATGCCTTTTAGCTGTAATTTATCGGCTATCAGGGCTGATACCATCGTCGTCGCTTGCTCCCAGGTCTCCCCATCGCGTTCCTCTTCTACACCGCTTAATCGGATGTTGTTTCTTCTGGAATAGTCTTCTTGGTAATTCAAGCATTCTTTTAAGGTGGTTATTTGTTGATTTGCAGAATTTATTTGTTGAGATAGATTATTGATTGTTTCTTTGTCGTTACTCTTTTCTTTCTCATGAATTTTAATAGTCGATTTGAGGTCATCAGTTTCTCTCTGGCTGAACTCCAGGCTTGCTGTCAGGTCGGAAACTGTGGATTCAAGGGATTTTATCCTGTTACTAAGCTGTTTCACCATTACCTCCATAGCATTCTTATATGCATTTTCCTGAGATTCCAATAGTTTGGTAATAACAGCTGGATCCATTGTTGTTAAGCAGAGCCACGGTGGAAGCTCAGTGAC
>JAXCGZ010016985.1:62500-65000 GCA_037179515.1 Halocaridina rubra
ATTCTAATAAGTTTGTTACTGTTGATCTACCTTCTCTGAAGCCATGTTGCCTCACTGACAAAAAGTTGAAGGATTCCAAGTGAAGAGAGATATGTTTCCTTAGTAGTTTCTCCATAACTTTGCAAACTATGCTGGTCAAGGAAACTGGTCTATAGTTCAGAGCCGTATCCCTCCTTCCCTTTTTGAAGATAGGTATCACATTTGCTTCTTTCCAGCATCTTGGAATCTCCCCCGACGCCAGTGACTCCTTAAATATGATACTTAGTGCCACTGATATTGTGTTTGCGCATTTTTTAAGCACATGAGGGGATATGTCATCAGGACCTGTAGCTTTATGAACATCTAAATCCATCAGCGCTTTGCATACCTCTGTGGCTGTAAGGTTGATGTTCTCTAATACCGGGCCTTGAGCTTCTATCACTGCAATCTGAGGGGGTGGGGTATTTTCTACTGTAAATACTGACTGAAACTCCTTGTTCAATTCTTTGCAGATCTCTTCATCCGTCTCAGTGATGCTTCCATCCGCTCTCTTTAGCCTTAAAACCTGTTCTTTTACCTTCAGTTTTCCTCTGATAAAGCTGTGGAAAAGCTTGGGATTTTCTTTAGCCTTCCTGGTGATGTCCCTCTCATAATATCTCTCTGCCTCTCTCCTTTTACTTAGGTAGTCATTTCTTGCTCTTTTGTAGGTTCGCCAGGCATTTATGTTTTTTCTCCTCCTATTCCTTTTCCAGCATTTGTCTCTCCACTCCTTAGCTCTTTTACACCCATTATCAAACCATTTCTCTCTGGCATGAATTACACCTACTTTGGTGACAGGTATGCAGCAATCTACTATCTTCCCATATTTCTCACAAAAGATGTCATACATTTCTTGTACAGATTTGTTGTAAAATAAGGTTCTCCAGTCAATAACTGCAAAAAGCTCATTCATTTTGATGTAATCTCCTTTCGGATAGTTCCTCCTCATGTCCTCAGTGCCTCTACTCTCAGGAAGAATATCTTCAATGATATACTCCATCAACAACACACAGTGGTCACTCTTTCCAATTGGTGGTTCATACTCAATATTTTCAATATCCAACACATTATCTGTGAACACTAGATCAAGTAGTGATGGCTCATCCCCACCCCTGGCCCTTGTTGGTTCCATTACATGTTGGTGTAGGAAATTCCCATGTACGCAATCTAGGAATCTTGCCCCGAATGAGTCCTCACCACTGTGTGGGTCAAGATTTATCCAATCTATCTCTTTATGATTAAAGTCTCCCATAATCAAAATCCTACATTTTTTTTCCCGTGCCATGTTAACAACTGAGTTTATGACTTCAATAGTACCTATATGACTTTCCTCATAAATTTCAAGCCTATTTTGGTTCCTTGGTGGGTTGTATACAACAGTTATTATAATGCTCTCTGACCCAGTATTTATGCGAGCAACAAGAAATTCCCTGAACTCACTTTCTATAGCCAAGTTTATTTCTTCAACTTGAATCCTCTCACTTATGAGCAGTGCTATCCCTCCACCAGTCCTCTCAGATCTTTCAACCCTTAGTATTCTGAAGCCCTTAGGAAAAACTGTGACACTGTTTATGTCCTCACTCAACTTAGTCTCTGTAATTGCTACTATATCTGCCTTACTGTTGTGAATCCTATCTTTTAATTCTACTGCCTTACCAGCTAATCCATCAGCATTTGTGTATAACAATCTTAATGAGGCCCCATCCCCTGATCTTCTGTCATTATCTTCTTTATCTCCCCTTTGTCTGGAAGTACTCTGTAACGAAAATTTTTCTTCTCTTCTTCATTTCTTTCCTCATTTAACCTTCTTGCCTCTTGCAACAAGTTTTTGATCTTTCCCATCTCTTCCTGTGTTCTGTATCGTCTAATGAACACTTCTTTGCATTCTTGAAGGTCTTTTAGACTTTTTTTTCTCAACAATATTTCTCTACATGTTTCCCCTCTCTCAAAGGTTACTTTTGTTGGTCTCGGCTTTCCTTCCCTCGAATATTTACCTAGTTGGTGTATGTTTACAATATCCTCAGGACCACATGCTACTCCATGCTTTCTTATCAGGTCTACAACCTTAGCTTTATTTTCTTCAAGTCTCCCCTGCCATGTTGGCTCCTGGGATTCACTTATGCCTGAGATTACCACTGTCTTCTCCTTATCAAGTGCCTGTCTGATGAGTGGGTTTGCCCTTTCCATCACAACGTCTTTCATTTTTTCGATTACTGTCTCTTTATAGTCAACTGTTTGTATGTTTTCCAGTGCCACCACCTTTACAGCCTCTTTTACTGCCACATTCCCCTTTAGTGCATCAGCAAAGGAAGTTTTCATGGCATCATTTTCCATAATCAGCTCCTGGAACTCTTTTCTGAACTGTTCAATGTTTTCCTTAATCTGGACATTCCAAGCAGCAATCTCGTCTCTCTCAGAAGAGAGCAGTAAACTAACATCTAATTCCTTTAGGTTGTCATTCAGCTGTTTGTTTTTATCTTCT
>JAXCGZ010016985.1:70000-82500 GCA_037179515.1 Halocaridina rubra
GTCTTTGAACTTTTTCAAGCTTAGCTATGTGCTTTTTCAAGTGCGGATTCCAAAAGGGGGCTGCATATTCGAGTTTTGGCCTCACATAGGTTACATAAATATTTCTGAACATTTCCTTGTCCATGTGCCTGAAGGCTACCCTTACATTTGATAAGAATGCATATGCTGCCCTTACTATGCCATTTATATGTATTTCTGGAGACAAATCTGTTAGTATGTTTACTCCTAGATCTCTCTCATTTTCTGTCTCTTGAAGTTGTACTCCAGCCACCGAGTAGTCAAGCTTGGGCCTTCTTGCACTTGTACCCATTCTCATTACCTTACATTTTGAAGTATTGAGTTTCAATAGCCACTTTTCTGACCACTCATGCAGATTATTTAGATCCTCCTGAAGTTCTCTACCATTGTTCTCGTTTCTTACTCTCTTCACAATCTTTGCATCATCTGCAAACATATTCATGAATGAATTTACAGACTCTGGTAGGTCATTTACATATACAAGGAACAAAAGTGGCCCTAAAAATTAACCCTGTGGAACCCCACTACTAACTCTTCTCCATTCAGACACTGAGTGTCTTACTCTAACCCTCTGTTCCCTTCCTTCTAAGTAAGTTTTTATCCATTCTAAAACATTTCCACCTATTCTAGCCATTGATTGCAGCTTCCTAATAAGTCTCCCATGTGGAACAGTGTCAAACACTTTCTGGAAGTCTAGGAATATGCAATCTGCCCAGCCCTCTCTTTCCTGTAAGATTCGGCTTACCTCATCATAAAATTCTAATAAGTTTGTTACTGTTGATCTACCTTCTCTGAAGCCATGTTGCCTCACTGACAAAAAGTTGAGGGATTCCAAGTGAAGAGAGATATGTTTCCTTAGTAGTTTCTCCATAAGTTTGCAAATTATGCTGGTCAAGGAAACTGGTCTATAGTTCAGAGCCGTATCCCTCCTTCCCTTTTTGAAGATAGGTATCACATTTGCTTGTTTCCAACATCTTGGAATCTCCCCTGACTCCAGTGACTTTTTAAATATGATACTTAGTGCCACTGATATTGAGTTTGTGCATTTTTTAAGCACATGCGGGGATATGTCATCAGGACCTGTAGCTTTATGAACATCTAAATCCATCAGCGCTTTGCATACCTCTGTGGCTGTAAGGTTGATGTTCTCTAATACCGGCCCTTGAGCTTCTATCACTGCAATCTGAGGGGGTGGGGGTATTTTCTACTGTAAATACTGACTGAAACTCCTTGTTCAATTCTTTGCAGATCTCTTCATCCGTCTCAGTGATGCTTCAATCCGCTCTCTTTAGCCTTAAAACCTGTTCTTTTACCTTCAGTTTTCCTCTGATAAAGCTGTGGAAAAGCTTGGGATTTTCTTTAGCCTTCCTGGTGATGTCCCTCTCATAGTCTCTCTCTGCCTCTCTACTTTTACTTAGGTAGTCATTTCTTGGTGTTTTGTAGGTTTGCCAGGCATTTATGTTTTTTCTCCTCCTATACCTTTTCCAGCATTTGTCTCTCCACTCCTTAGCTCTTTTACACCCATTATCGAACCATTTCTCTCTGGCATGAATTACACCTACTTTGGTGACAGGTCTGCAGCAATTTACTATCTTCCCATATTTCTCACAAAAGATGTCATACATTTCTTGTACAGATTTGTTGTAAAATAAGGTTCTCCAAACAATAACTGTAAAAAGCTCATCCATTTTGATGTAATCTCCTTTCGGATAGTTCCTCCTCATGTCCTTAGTGCCTCTACTCTCAGGAAGAATATCTTCAATGATATACTCCATCACCAACACACAGTGGTCACTATTTCCAATTGGTGGTTCATACTCAATTTTTTCAATATCCAACACATTATCTGTGAACACTAGATCAAGTAGTGATTGCTCATCCCCACCCCTGGCCCTTGTTGGTTCCATTACATGTTGGTGTAGGAAATTCCCTTGTTCGCAATCTAGGAATCTTGCCCCGAATGAGTCCTCACCACTGTGTGGGTCAAGATTTATCCAATCTATCTCTTTATGATTAAAGTCTCCCATAATCAAAATCCTACATTTTTTTTCCCGTGCCATGTTAACAACTGAGTTTATGACTTCAATAGTACCTATATGACTTTCCTCATAAACTTCAAGCCTATTTTGGTTCCTTGGTGGGTTGTATACAACAGTTATTATAATGCTCTCTGACCTAGTATTTATGTGAGCAACAAGAAATTCCTTGAACTCCCTTTCTATAGCCAAGTTTATTTCTTCAACTTGATTCCTTTCACTTATGAGCAGTGCTATCCCTCCACCAGTTCTCTCAGATCTTTCAACCCTTAGTATTCTGAAGCCCTTAGGAAAAACTGTGACACTGTTTATGTCCTCTCTCAACTTAGTCTCTGTAATTGCTACTATATCTGCCTTACTGTTGTGAATCCTATCTTTTAATTCTACTGCCTTACCAGCTAATCCATCAGCATTTGTGTATAACAATCTTAATGAGGCCCCATCCCCTGATCTTCTGTCATTATCTTCTTTATCTCTCCTTTGTCTGGAAGAACTCTGAAATGAAAATTTTTCTTCTCTTCTTCATTTTTTTCCTCATTTAACCTTCTTGCCTCTTGCAACAAGTTTTTGATCTTTCCCATCTCTTCCTGTGTTCTGTATCGTCTAATGAACACTTCTTTGCATTCTTGAAGGTCTTTTAGACTTGTTTTTCTCAACAATATTTTCCTACATGTTTCCCCTCTCTCAAAGGTTACTTTTGTTGGTCTCGGCTTTCCTTCCCTCGAATATTTACCTAGTTGGTGTATGTTTACAATATCCTCAGGACCACAAACTACTCCAAGCTTTCTTATCAGGTCTACAACCCTAGCTTTATTTTCTTCAAGTCTCCCCTGCCATGTTGGCTCCTGGGATTTGCTTATGCCTGAGATTACCACTGTCTTCTCCTTATCAAGTGCTTGTCTGATGAGTGGGTTTGCCCTTTCCATGACAACATCTTTCATTTTTTCGATTACTGTCTCTTTATTGTCAACTGTTTGTATGTTTTCCAGTGCCACCACCTTTACAGCCTCTTTTACTGCCACATTCCCCTTTAATGCATCAGCAAAGGAAGTTTTCATGGCATCATTTTCCATATTCAGCTCCTGGAACTCTTTTCTGAACTGTTCAATGTTTTCCTTAATCTGGACATTCCAAGCAGCAATCTCGTCTTTCTCAGAAGAGAGCAGTGAACTAACATCTAATTCCTTTAGGTTGTCATTCAGCTGTTTGTTTTTATCTTCTTGTTTAGAAATTCTAGATTCTAGTTGACTCTTTTCCCCTTCCAGCTTCTTTATTCTTTATTCTAGTTCCTTTCTCTCCTGCCCTTGTGCTTTATTTGCTTCCTCCAAAGATCTTATTTGCTCTCTGAGTGTTTCATTCTCTTTCATTTCTTCATCCATATTCCGAATTTTTTCATCAAGGCTTATAACCATTGCATCTAAATTCTTGATTTTCTGTTTAAGTCTCCTAATGGCTACCCCCTCCTACCGACCCATGGATGGGAGAGGTTTGGGACAGAGATGGCCTCATTTTTATGCTCTCCCTCTCACAGAATATAGAAAGAAGAAGAGAAAGAGGAAAAAAAAAGAGAAAAACTCTTATTTAAGCTTCACACAAAATTTTTATATCTCCATATAAGTGCTATTTAGTGACTCAATTTATCTCTTTTCTGGTAACACACATCTTAACTTAAAAACTTGACCATGGTAATTTAAGGATAAAAAGAAAAAGAAAAAAAATGCAACAAAACAAAAGTCAAACCTGAAGGAAAATTCGAATTTGTGTCTGAGGAGGCACCCACCTGTTTCTGTTATATATTCTTCCTAACTGATAAACTCACTAGCTAACCAAGATATGTTATCACAGGATTAGACTTTACATTTAACTCAATATATATACAAAATAAAAAAAATAGTAAGAAAGAAAGCTAAAAGAAAAGCAAAAAAATGAAGAAAATAAGACAGTTGTACTACTTGGCAACTTAACTCGGTACTGTTGACAGATGGATATTTGGTATTTATTTAATTATTCAATTATTTCGTGTATCAAACTAACTAACAAGTTAATATAAATGGGAAGGATACTGATTTTAACATTATATGGAACCACAGGATCAGGTAAACGGCTCAAGAGCTTTCCCCAGTTTACACAAAAAATTAGGTAATGCGATATGATGCTTCACCTCTGGCAACTCTTCTAAATTTCCTTCAAGGCAAAACAGGACAGCAGCTTCTCTCTCCCCTCACGAAAATGTTCTCAATTTTTTTTTTCCTTTAATATTTTGGACAGTCTCGTCATACAACAAATATAAGTTTTGTACTCAAAATACTCTGCAGGATTTCAGATTTAGGGAAATTATGGTAAAGTTTTCCACTAAGCACTTAGTCAATCAAAAACACAAGAAAAAATTTAAGAGAAGCAGTTGCGTACACCTCCCGTCCGGTGTGTGTGTGTGATTACCTAATTGTGATTACCTAATTGTGTTTACGGGAAAGAGCCCAAAGCTCGTATCTTCCCTACTCCTGATCGGTTCCATTTTATACTTAGTGATACTTATACCTGTCCTTAAAACTATGGATTGAGATAGCATTAACTACCTCCTCGCTTAGCCAATTCCAATTATCAACTACTCTTACACTGAAAAAGTATTTCCTTACATCCTGCAAAGAAGTTTTCTTACGAAGCTTCAAACTATGACCTCTAGTTCTAGAGCCAGCCATATCAAAATATCGATCCCTATCCACTCTATCATAACCATGAAGGAATTTAAAGACTGTCACCATATCCCCCCTCAATCTTCTAGCTTCGAGTGATGGTAAGTCTAATTCCCTCAGCCTCTCATCATAACTGAGATTGCGTATTTCTGGCACCAGTTTCGTGGCATGTCTTTGAACTTTTTCAAGCTTAGCTATGTGCTTTTTCAAGTGCGAATTCCAAAAGGGGGCTGCATATTCGAGTTTTGGCCTCACATAGGTTACATAAATATTTCTGAACATTTCCTTGTCCAAGTGCCTGAAGGCTACCCTTACATTTGATAAGAATGCATATGCTGCCCTTACTATGCCATTTATATGTATTTCTGGAGACAAATCTGCCAGTATGTTTACTCCTATATCTCTCTCATTTTCTGTCTCTTGAAGTTGTACTCCAGCCACCGAGTAGTCAAGCTTGGGCCTTCTTGCACTTGTACCCATTCTCATTACCTTACATTTTGAAGTATTGAATTTCATTAGCCACTTTTCTGACCACTCATGCAGATTATTTAGATCCTCCTGAAGTTCTCTACGATTGTTCTCGTTTTTTACTTTCTTCATAATCTTTGCATCATCTGCAAACATATTCATGAATGAATTTACAGACTCTAGTAGGTCATTTACATATACAAGGAACAAAAGTGGCCCTAAAACTGAACCCTGTGAAACTCCACTACTAACTCTTCTCCATTCAGACACTGAGTGTCTTACTCTAACCCTCTGCTTCCTTCCGTCTAAGAAAGTTTTTATCCATTCCAAAACATTTCCACCTATTCTAGCCATTGATTGAAGCTTCCTAATAAGTCTCCCATGTGGAACAGTGTCAAACGCTTTCTGGAAGTCTAGGAATATGCAATCTGCCCAGCCCTCTCTTTCTTGTAAGATTTGGCTTACCTCATCATAAAATTCTAATAAGTTTGTTACTGTTGATCTACCTTCTCTGAAGCCATGTTGCCTCACTGACAAAAAGTTGAAGGATTCCAAGTGAAGAGAGATATGTTTCCTTAGTAGTTTCTCCATAACTTTGCAAATTATGCTGGTCAAGGAAACTGGTCTATAGTTCAGAGCCGTATCCCTCCTTCCCTTTTTGAAGATAGGTATCACATTTGCTTGTTTCCAGCATCTTGGAATCTCCCCCGACTCCAGTGACTCCTTAAATATGATACTTAGTGCCACTGATATTGTGTTTGCGCATTTTTTAAGCACATGAGGGGATATGTCATCAGGACCTGTAGCTTTATGAACATCTAAATCCATCAGCGCTTTGCATACCTTTGTGGCTGTAAGGTTGATGTTCTCTAATACCGGCCCTTGTATGTATGTATGTATGTATGTATGTATGTATGTATGTATGTATGTATGTATGTATGTATGTATGTATGTATGTATGTATGTATGTATGTATGTATGTATGTATGTATGTATGTATGTATGTATGTATGTATGTATGTATGTATGTATGTATGTATGTATGTATGTATGTATGTATGTATGTATGTATGTATGTATGCATGCATGCATGCATGCATGCATGCATGTATGTATGTATGTATGTATGTATGCATGCATGCATATATATATATATATATATATATATATATATATATATATATATATATATATATATATATATATATATATATATATATATATATATATATATATATATCTGTGTTGGGATGATAGAGGATCTCCATGGGATGTAGCAGCAGGAGGAGGAGTAGCTATTAGGAGATTAAAACAAAAAATCAAGGATTTAGAGGCAATGGTTATAAGCCTTAGTGATAAAATTCGTAGTACGGATATAGAAATGAAAGAGAAATAAACACTCAGAGAGGAAATAAATTATTTGCAGGAAGCAAATAAAGCACACGGCAGGAGGGAAAGGAACTAGAAAAATGAATAAAGAAGCTGGAAGCGGAAAAGAGTGAACTATAAACCAGAATATCTAAACAAGAAGATAACAACAAACAGCTGAATGACAACCTAAATGAATTAAATGTGAGTTCACTGCTCTCTTCTGAGAGAGACGAGATTGCAGCTTTGAATGTTCAGATTAAGGAAAACATCGAACAGTTTAAAAAGAGTTTCAGGAGCTGAATATGGAACATCGCTGATGCACTAAAGGGGAATGTGGCAGTAAAAGAGGCCGTGAATGTGGTGGTACTGGAAAACACACAAACAGTTGACTATAATGAGATAGTAATCAAAAAAATGAAAGACGTTGTGATGGAAAGGGCAAATCCACTGATAAAACGGGAATTGATAAAGAGAAGACAATGGTAACCTCAGGCAAAAGCGAATTCCAGGAGCCAACATGGTAGGGGAGACATGAAGAAAATAAAGATAGGGTTGTAGACCTGATAAGAAAGCTTGGAGTAGTTTGTGGTCCTGAGGATATTGTAAACATTCACCAACTAGGCAAATATTCGAGGGAAGGAAAGCAGAGACCAACAAAAGTAACCTTTGAGAGAGGAGAAACATGTAGAGAAATATTGATGAGGAAAAAGTCTAAAAGACCTTCAAGAACTCAAAGAAGTGTTCATTAGACAATACAGAACACAGGAAGAGATGGGAAAGATGAAAAGCTTGTTGCAAGAGGCAAGAAGGTAAAATGAGGAAAGAAATGAAGAAGAGAAGAAAAATTTCATTTCAGACTTCTTCCAGACAAAGGGGAGATAAAGAAGATAATGACAGAAGATCAAGGGATGGGGCTTCATTGAGATTGCTATGCACAAATGCTGATGGATTAGCTGGTAAGACAGTAGAATTAAAAGATAGGATTTACAACAGTAAGGCAGATATAGTAGCAGTTACAGAGACTAAGTTGAGTGAGAACATAAACAGTGTCACAGTTTTTCCTAAGGGCTTTAGAATATTCAGGGCTGAAAGATCTGAGAGGACTGGTGGAGGGATAGCACTGCTCATAAGTGAAAGGATTCAGGTTGAAGAAATAAACTTGGCTATAGAAAGTGAGTTCAAGGAATTTCTTGTTGCTCACATAAATACAGGGTCAGAGAGCATTATAATAACTGTTGTATATAACCCACCAAGGAACCAGAATAGGCTAGAAGTTTATGAGGAAAGTCATATAGGTACTATTGAAATCATAAACTCAGTTGTTAACATGGCACAGAAGAGAAAATGTAGGATTTTGATTATGGGGGATTTTAATCATAAAGAGATAGATTAGATAAATCTTGACCCACACAGTGGTGACACGCCGGCTTCGCATTCACGAGGTCGAAAGATCGAATACCCATTGTATTGTAATGGAAATAAAAGTTTATTATTATTATTATTATTATTATTATTATTATTATTATTATTATTATTATTATTATTATTATTATTATTATTATTATTATTATTATCATCATCATCATCATCATCATCATCATCATCATCATCATCATCATCATCATCATCATCATCATCATCATCATCATCATCATCATCATCATCATCACTCATCATCATCATCATCATCATTATTGTTGTTATTATTATTATTATTATTATTATTATTATTATTATTATTATTATTATTATTATTATTATCCTAGATTGCGTACAAGGGAATTTCCTACACCAACATGTAATGGAACCAACGAGGGCCAGGGGTGGGGATGAGCCATCACTACTTGCTTGATCTAGTAATCACAGATAACGTGTTGGATATTGGAAAAATTGAGTATGAACCACCAATTGGAAAAAGTGACCACTGTGTGTTGTTGATGGAGTATATCATTGAAGATATTCTGCCTGAAAGTAGAGGCACTGAGGACATGAGGAGGAACTATCCGAAAGGAGATTACATCAAAATGAATGAGCCTTTTGAAGTTATTGACTGGAGAACCTTATTTTACAACAAATCTGTACAAGAAATGTATGACATCTTTTGTGAGAAATATGGGAAGATTGTAGATTGCTGCATACGTGTCACCAAAGTAGGTTTAATTCATGCCAGAGAGAAATGGTTCGATAATGAGTGTAAAAGAGCTAATGAGTGGAGGGTGAAATGCTGGTAAAGGTATAGGAAGAGAAAAAACATAAATGCCTGGGAAACGTACAAAAGAGCAAGAAATGATTACCTTAGTAAAAGAAGAGAGGCAGAGAGAGAGTATGAAAGGGACATCAACAGGAAGGCTAAAGAAAATCCCAAGCTTTTCCACAGCCTTATCAGAGGAAAACTGAAGGTAAAAGAACAGGTTTTAAGGCTTCAGGGAGCGGATGGAAGCATCACTGAGACGGATGGAGAGATCTGCAAAGAATTGAACAAGGAGTTTCAGTCAGTATTTACAGTAGAAAATACCCACCCCTCAGATTGCAAAGATAGAAGCTCACGGGCAGGTATTAGAGAACATCAACCTTTCAGCCACGGAGGTATGCAAAGCACTGATGGAGTTAAATGTCCCTAAAGCTACAGGTCCTGATGATAGATCCCCTCATGTGCTTAAAAAATACACAAGCTCAGTATCAGTGGCACTAAGTATCATATTTAAAAAGTCACTGAAGTCAGGGGCGATTCCAAGATGCTGGAAACAAGCAAACGTGATACCTATCTTCAAAAAGGGAAGGAGAGATACGGCTCTAAATTATAGACCAGTTTCCTTGACCAGCATAGTTTGCAAAGTTATGGAGAAACTACTAAGGGCACTTATCTCTCTTCATTTGGAATCCTTCAACCTTTTGTCAGTGCAACAACATGGCTTCAGAGAAGGTAGATCAACAGTAACAAACTTATTAGAATTTTATGATGAGGTAAGCCGAATCTTACAGGAAAGAGAGGACTAGGCAGATTGCATATTCCTAGACTTCCAGGAAGCATTTGACACTCTCCCACACGGGAGACTTATTAGGAAGCTGCAAGCAATGGCTAGATTAGGTGGAAATGTCTTGTAATTGATAAAAATCTTGACCCACACAGTGGTGAGGACTTATTCGGGGCAAGATTCCTAGATTGCGTACTAGGGAAATTCCTACACCAACATGTAATGGAACCAACGAGAGCCAGGGGTGGGGATGAGCCATCACTACTTGATCTAGTACTCACAGATAACGTGTTGGATATTGGAAAAATTGATTATGAACCACCAATTGGAAAGAGTGACCACTGTGTGTTGTTGATGGAGTATATCATCGAAGATATTCTGCCTGAAAATAGAGGGTTAGAGCAAGACAGTGTCTGAACGGAGAAGAGTTAGTAGTGGAGTTCCACAGGGTTAATTTTTAGGGCCACTTTTGTTCCTTGAATATGTAAATGACCTACCAGAGTCTGTAAATTCATTCATGAATATGTTTGCAGATGATGCAAAAACTGTGAAGAAAGTAAGAAACGATAACAACGGTAGAGAACTTCAGGAAGATGTAAATAGTCTGCATGAGTGGTCAGAAAAGTGGCTAATGAAATTCAATACTTCAAAATGTAAAGTAATGAGAATGGGTACAAATGCAAGAAGGCCCAAGCTTGACTACTCGGTGGCAGGGGTACAAATTCAAGAGACAGAAAATGTGAGATCTAGGAGTAAACATACTTACAGATTTGTCTCCAGAAATTCATATAAATGGCATAGTAAGGGCAGCATATGCTTTCTTATCAAATGTAAGGGTAGCCTTCAGGCACATGGACAAGGGAATGTTCAGAAATATTTATATAACCTATATGAGGCCAAAACTTGAATATGCAGCCCCCTTTTGAAATTCGCACTTGAAAAAGCACTTAGCTAAGCTTGAAAAAATTCAATGATATGCCACGAAACTGGTGCCAGAAATACGTAATCTCAGTTATGATGAGAGGCTGAGGGAATTAGACTTACCATCACTCGAAGCTAGAAGATAGATGAGGGATATGATGACGGTCATTAAATTCTTTCATGGTTATGACAGAGTGGATAGGGATCGATATTTTGATATGGCTGGCTCTAGAACTAGAGGCCATAGTTTGAAGCTTCGTAGGAAGGCTTCTTTGCAGGATGTAAGGAAGTACTTTTTTAGTGTAAGAGTAGTTGATAATTGGAATTCGCTAAGTGAGGAGGTAGTTAATGCTATCTCAATCCATAGTTTTAAGGACAGGTATGATAAGTATCACTAAGTACAAAATGGAACCGATCAGAAGATGGGAAGATACGAGCTTTGGATTCTTTCCCGTAAGCACAATTAGCTAATCACATGATGTATATCTCACCCGATCATTTAAGTATCAAATATATATTTATTATTTTGCACATATATATACCTTACCTTACCGCAGTGCCGTATTCGCTTTAGCGTGGGCCACCATGGATTGTCATGCTTCCCTATCTATTATTCTTCTCCGTATCTGAGCATCCGTCCAATTCCCACCAATCACTTCTTGAAATCCATCTAAGAATTTCTTTCTGGGTCTTCCTCTTCCTCTCTTTCCTGTGATTCTCCTAGTCATGAAGGTGATCTCGAGGCCTTCCTTCCTTTCTATATTTCCTGTGAATTTTTATTGTGTTTTGTATATATTAGTCATTATATCCCTTTTGATGTTCAGTCTGCTTTGTATCTCCTCATTTCTTATTCTCTGCGTCCATGAGATCTTCAACATTCTTCTCCATATTCTCATTTCCATTGCTTCTAATATCTTCCTTGACTGTTTATTGATTGTCCAAGTTTCACATCCATACAGTAATGTTGACCATATGTAGCATTTCACAAATCTTTTCCTTAGCTCCATTAATATTTTTGAGTTTGTTATTAGTTTCTTTATCTTCTCCATGCTTTGGTTAGCTATAGCTATTCTTCTTATTTCTTTTTCACTTTTGCCATCCCAATTTATAGTACTTCCTAGGTATATGAATTGTTGTACTTGCTCTATCCTTTCGTTCACCAATCTTAAATTTACTATTGGACTTCTTTCCTTCTCTGTTTTTACCATTGCCTTTGTTTTCTTTATGTTTATCTTTATTCCTTTCGATCTGCTCTCTTCATCGATCTTCTGCACTAGATTCTGCAAATTCTCCTCGGAATCAGGTATCAGAATTGTGTCATCTGCATACCTTATGCTGTTTATATTTTTTCCCGCTATTGTTATTCCATCCTCATGTTTAATTTTTCTCGTTATTATTTCTGTATATATGTTAAACAGATCTGGTGACATTACGCATCCTTGCCTGACTCCTCGTTTTATTTCTATCCATTCTGTCGTTTCTTCCCCGATTCTAACGGCCACCATTTGTTTTTCATATAAATTCTTTATCAATATTAGATCTTTGCCATCTATTCCAATATTTTTCAAGATGTTCATCAATTCTATGTCTTACTTTATCGAAAGCCTTCTCGTAGTCTATGAAACATACATAAACATCTTTTTGTACTTCTATTGCGTTTTCTATCAATCGATTTAGCGTGAAAATAGCGTTTGTGGTACCTGAGTTTGCCACAAACCCAAACTGTTTTTCAGATATTTCTGGCCTTTTTTATTCATTATTCTTTCTGTTATTACACTGAGGATTATATTTGCAATATGGCTAATTATACTAATGGTTCTGTGTTGTGTACCGTCTGAGACTCGGGTACAAGTGCACCTGGCGAATAGGGGATGATATCATCAGGGAATGCACCTTGTGCCAGGTAGTCTTACCACATCCACCGCTCCACTACATCCTCGAATGTGATTCCTTTTCAGAAATTCGATGGAAAATTGGTGCCCCCGCATCATTCAGCGAAAATCCAAATGCCCTTCATG
>JAXCGZ010016985.1:87500-122500 GCA_037179515.1 Halocaridina rubra
TAACTGACTGCCACTATGTTCATATAACAGATTCCCCAACCTCACTCGTGGCTTCATTTTAGGATTTAATTCAATTCTCAATCTCATTCGGGCCATGAAATAACCAGATAAGCACATTACATATGTGAAAACATGAATCATTTTTTACCCCGACCGGGACTCGAACCTAGGACTTATGATTACTAAGTCAAGGCGCTACCACTACACCACAGAAGGTTAAAAGGAATCCAACCTTATAGCTTATATCTGCTATACTTAGGAATGAACGCATTCTAACTGAATGTCACTATGTTCATATTACAGATTCCCCAACCTCACTCGTGGCTTCATTTTAGCATTTAATTCAATTTTCTAATCTCATTTGTGCCATGAAATAACCAGATAAGCACATTACATATGTGAAAACATGAATCACTTTTTATCCCGACCGGGACTCGAACCTAGGACTTATGATTACAAAGTCAAAGCGCTACCACTACACCACAGAAGGTTAGAAGGAATCTAACCTTATAGCTTATATCTGCTATACTTAGGAATGAACGCATTCTAACTGAATGCCACTTTGTTCATATTACAGATTACCGAACCTCACTCGTTGCTTCATTTTAGCATTTAATACAATTCCCAATCTCATTCGGGACATGAAAAAACCAGATAAGCACATTACATATGTGAAAACATGAATCATTTTTTACCCCGACCAGGACTCGAACCGAGGATTTATGATTACTAAGTCAAGGCCCTACCACTACACCACAGAAGGTTAAAAGGAATCCAACCTAACCGAATGCCACTTTGTTCATATTACAGATTCCCCAACCTCACTCGTGGCTTCATTTTAGCATTTAATACAATTCCCAATCTCATTCGGGCCATGAAATTACCAGATAAGCACATTACATATGTGAAAACATGAATCATTTTTTACCCCGACCAGGACTCGAACCTAGGACTTATGATTACTAAGTCAAGGCGCTACTACTACACCACAGAAGGTTAAATGGAATCCAACCTTATAGCTTATATCTGCTATACTTAGGAATGAACGCATTCTGACTGAATGCCACTATGTTCATATTACAGATTCCTCAACCTCACTCGTGGCTTCATTTTAGCATTTAATTCAATTCCCAATCTCATTCGGGCCATGAAATAACCAGATAAGCACATTACATATGTGAAAACATGAATCATTTTTTACCCCGACCGGGACTCGAACCTAGGACTTATGATTACTAAGTCAAGGCGCTACCACTACACCACAGAAGGTTAAAAGGAATCCAACCTTATAGCTTATATCTGCTATACTTAGGAATGAACGCATTCTAACTGAATGCCACTATGTTCTTATTACAGATTCCCCAACCTCACTCGTGGCTTCATTTTAGCATTTAATTCAATTTTCTAATCTCATTCGGGCCATGAAATAACCAGATAAGCACATTACATATGTGAAAACATGAATCACTTTTTACCCCGACCGGGATTCGAACCGAGGACTTATGATTATAAAGTCAAGGCGCTACCACTACACCACAGAAGGTTAAAAGGAATCCAACCTTATAGCTTATATCTGCTATACTTAGGAATGAATGCATTCTAACTGAATGCCACTATGTTCATATTACAGATTCCCCAACCTCACTCGTTGCTTCATTTTAGCATTTAATTCAATTCCCAATCTCATTCGGCCATGCAATACCAGATAAGCACATTACATATGTGAAAACATGAATCATTTTTTACCCCGACCGGGTTTCGAACCTAGTCCTTATGATTGTTAAGTCAAGGCTCTACCACTACTCCACTGAAGGTTAAAAGGAATCCAACCTTATAGCTTATATCTGCTATACTTAGGAATGAACGCATTCTAACTGAATGCCACTTTGTTAATATTACAGATTCCCCAACCTCACTCGTTGCTTCATTTTAGCATTTAATTCAATTCCCAATCTCATTCGGGCCATGAAATAACCAGATAAGCACATTACATATGTGAAAACATGAATCATTTTTTACACCGACCGGGACTCGAACCTAGGACTTATGATTACTAAGTCAAGGCGCTACCACTACACCACAGAAGGTTAAAAGGAATCTAACCTTATAGCTTATATCTGCTATACTTAGGAATGAACGCATTCTAACTGAATGCCTCTGTGTTCATATAACATTACATATGTGAAAACATGGATCATTTTTTACCCCGACTGGGACTCTAAACAAGGACTTATGATTACTAAGTCAAGGCGCTACCACTACACCACAGAAGGTTAAAAGGAATCCAACTTTATAGCTTATATCTGCTACACTTAGGAATGAATGCATTCTAACTGAATGCCACTATGTTCATATTACAGATTCCCCAACCTCACTCGTTGCTTCATTTTAGCATTTAATTCAATTCCCAATCTCATTCGGGCCATGAAATAACCAGATAAGCACATTACATATGTGAAAACATGAATAATTTTTTACCCCGACCAGGACTCGAACCTAGGACTTAGGATTACTAAATCAAGGTGCTACCACTACACCACAGAAGGTTAAAAGGAATCCAACCTTATAGCTTATATCTGCTATACTTAGGAATGAACGCATTCTAACTGAATGCCACTATGTTCATATTACAGATTCCCCAACCTCACTCGTGGCTTCATTTTAGCATTTAATTCAATTCCCAATCTCATTCGGGCCATGCAATACAAGATAAGCACATTACATATGTGAAAACATGAATTATTTTTTACCCCGACCGGGTTTCGAACCTAGGACTTATGATTGTTAAGTCAAGGCGCTACCACTACACCACAGAAGGTTAAAAGGAATCCAACCTTATAGCTTATATCTGCTATACTTAAGAATGAACGCATTCTAACTGAATGCCACTTTGTTCATATTACAGATTCACCAACCTCACTCGTTGCTTCATTTTAGCATTTAATTCAATTCATAATCTCATTCGGGCCATGAAATAACCAGATAAGAACATTACATATGTGAAAACATGAATCATTTTTTACACCGACCGGGACTCGAACCTAGGACTTATGATTACTAAGTCAAGGCGCTACCACTACACCACAGAAGGTTAAAAGGAATCCAACCTTATAGCTTATATCTGCTATACTTAGGAAGGAACGCATTCTAACTGAATGCCTCTGTGTTCATATAACAGATTCCCCAACCTCACTCGTGGTTTCATTTTAGCATTTAATTCAATTCCCAATCTCATTCGGGCCATGAAATAACCAGATAAGCACATTACATATGTGAAAACATGAACCATTTTTTACCCCGACCGGGACTCGAACCTAGGACTTATGATTACTAAGTCAAGGCGCTACCACTACACCACAGAAGGTTAAAAGGAATCCAACCTTATAGCTTGTATCTGCTATACTTTGGAATGAACGCATTCTAACTGAATGCCACTATGTTCATATTACAGATTCCCCAACCTCACTCGTGGCTTCATTTTAGCATTTAATTCAATTTTCTAATCTCATTCGGGCCATGAAATAACCAGATAAGCACATTACATATGTGAAAACATGAATCACTTTTTACCCCGACAGGGACTCGAACCGAGGACTTATGATTACAAGGTCAAGGCGCTACCACTACACTACAGAAGGTTAAAAGGAATCCAACCTTATAGCTTATATCTGCTATACTTAGGAATGAACGCATTCTAACTGAATGCCACTTTGTTCATATTACAAATTCCCCAACCTCAATCATGGCTTCATTTTAGCATTTAATTTAATTTCCAATCTCATTCGGGCCATGAAATGACCAGATAAGCACATTACATATGTGAAAACATGAATCATTTTTTACACCGACCGGGACTCGAACCTAGGACTTATGATTACTAAGTCAAGGCGCTACTACTACACCACAGAAGGTTAAAAGGAATCCAACCTTATAGCTTATATCTGCTATACTTAGGAATGAACGCATTCTAACTGAATGCCACTGTGTTCATATAACAGATTCCCCAACCTCACTCGTGGCTTCATTTTAGCATTTAATTCAATTCCCAATCTCATTTGGGCCATGAAATAACCAGATAAGCACATTACATATGTGAAAACATGGATCATTTTTTACCCCGACTGGGACTCGAACCTAGGTCTTATGATTACTAAGTCAAGGCGCTACTACTACACCACAGAAGGTTAAAAGGAATCCAACCTTATAGCTTATATCTGCTATACTTAGGAATGAATGCATTCTAACTGAATGCCACTGTGTTCATATAACAGATTCCCCAACCTTACTCGTGGCTTCATTTTAGCATTTAATTCAATTTTCTAATCTCATTCGGGCCATGAAATAACCAGATAAGCACATTACATATGTGAAAACATGAATCACTTTTTACCCCGACCAGGACTCGAACCGAGGACTTATGATTACAAAGTCAAGGCGCTACCACTACACCACAGAAGGTTGAAAGGAATCCAACCTTATAGCTTATATCTGCTATACTTAGGAATGAATGCATTCTAACTGAATGCCACTTTGTTCATATTACAAATTCCCCAACCTCACTCATGGCTTCATTTTAGCATTTAATTTAATTTTCAATCTCATTCGGGCCATGAAATAACCAGATAAGCACATAACATATGTGAAAACATGAATCATTTTTTACACTGACCGGGACTCGAACCTAGGACTTATGATTACTAAGTCAAGGCGCTACTACTACACCACAGAAGGTTAAAAGGAATCCAACCTTATAGCTTATATCTGCTATACTTAGGAATGAACGCATTCTAACTGATTGCCACTGTGTTCATATAACAGATTCCCCAACCTCACTCGAGGCTTCATTTTAGCATTTAATTCAATTCCCAATCTCATTTGGGCCATGAAATAACCAGATAAGCACATTACATATGTGAAAACATGGATCATTTTTTACCCCGACTGGGACTCTAACCAAGGACTTATGATTACTAAGTCAAGGCGCTACCACTACACCACAGAAGGTTAAAAGGAATCCAACTTTATAGCTTATATCTGCTTCACTTAGGAATGAATTCATTCTAACTGAATGCCACTATGTTCATATTACAGATTCCCCAACCTCACTCGTTGCTTCATTTTAGCATTTAATTCAATTCCCAATCTCATTCGGGCCATGAAATAACCAGATAAGCACATTACATATGTGAAAACATGAATCATTTTTTACCCCGACCAGGACTCGAACCTAGGGCTTAGGATTACTAAATCAAGGCGGTACCACTACACCACAGAAGGTTAAAAGGAATCCAGCCTTATAGCTTATATCTGCTATACTTAGGAATGAACGCATTCTAACTGAATGCCATTATGTTCATATTACAGATTCCCCAACCTCACTCGTGGCTACATTTTAGCATTTAATTCAATTCCCAATCTCATTCGGGCCATGCAATACCAGATAAGCACATTACATATGTGAAAACATGAATCATTTTTTACCCCGACCGGGTTTCGAACCTAGTCCTTATGATTGTTAAGTCAAGGCTCTACCACTACTCCACTGAAGGTTTAAAGGAATCCAACCTTATAGCTTATATCTGCTATACTTAGGAATGAACGCATTCTAACTGAATGCCACTTTGTTAATATTACAGATTCCCCAACCTCACTCGTTGCTTCATTTTAGCATTTAATTCAATTCCCAATCTCATTCGGGCCATGAAATAACCAGATAAGCACATTACATATGTGAAAACATGAATCATTTTTTACACCGACCGGGACTCGAACCTAGGACTTATGATTACTAAGTCAAGGCGCTACCACTACACCACAGAAGGTTAAAAGGAATCTAACCTTATAGCTTATATCTGCTATACTTAGGAATGAACGCATTCTAACTGAATGCCTCTGTGTTCATATAACAGATTCCCCAACCTCACTCGTGGTTTCATTTTAGCATTTAATTCAATTCCCAATCTCATTTGGGCCATGAAATAACCAGATAAGCACATTACATATGTGAAAACATGAATAATTTTTTACCCCAACCTGGACTCGAACCTAGGACTTATGATTACTAAGTCAAGGCACTACCACTACACCACAGAATGTTAAAAGGAATCCAACCTTATAGCTTATATCTGCTATACTTAGGAATGAACGCATTCTAACTGAATGCCACTATGTTCATATTACAGATTCCCCAACCTCACTCGTGGCTTCATTTTAGCATTTAATTCAATTTTCTAATCTCATTCGGGCCATGAAATAACCAGATAAGCACATTACATATGTGAAAACATGAATCACTTTTTACCCCGAACGGGACTCGAACCGAGGACTTATGATTACAAGGTCAAGGCGCTACCACTACACCACAGAAGGTTAAAAGGAATCCAACCTTATAGCTTATATCTGCTATACTTAGGAATGAACGCATTCTAACTGAATGCCACTTTGTTCATATTACAAATTCCCCAACCTCAATCATGGCTTCATTTTAGCATTTAATTTAATTTCCAATCTCATTCGGGCCATGAAATAACCAGATAAGCACATTACATATGTGAAAACATGAATCATTTTTTACACCGACCGAGACTCGAACCTAGGACTTATGATTACTAAGTCAAGGCGCTACTACTACACCACAGAAGGTTAAAAGGAATCCAACCTTATAGCTTATATCTGCTATACTTAGGAATGAATGCATTCTAACTGAATGCCACTGTGTTCATATAACAGATTCCCCAACCTCACTCGTGGCTTCATTTTAGCATTTAATTCAATTCCCAATCTCATTCGGGCCATGAAATAACCAGATAAGCACATCACATATGTGAAAACATGGATAATTTTTTACCCCGACTCGGACTCTATTCAAGGACTTATGATTACTAAGTCAAGGCGCTACCACTACACTACAGAAGGTTAAAAGGAATCCAACCTTATAGCTTATATCTGCTACACTTAGGAATGAATGCATTCTAACTGAATGCCACTATGTTCATATTACAGATTCCCCAACCTCACTCGTTGCTTCATTTTAGCATTTAATTCAATTCCCAATCTCATTCGGGCCATGAAATAACCAGATAAGCACATTACATATGTGAAAACATGAATAATATTTTACCCCGACCGGGATTCGAACCTAGGACTTATGATTACTAAGTCAAGGCGCTACCACTACACCACAGAAGGTTAAAAGGAATCCAACCTTATAGCTTATATTTGCTATACTTAGGAATGAACGCATTCTAACTGAATGCCACTATGTTCATATAACAGATTCCCCAACCTCACTCGTGGCTTCATTTTAGCATTTAATTCAATTCTCAATCTCATTCGGGCCATTAAATAACCAGATAAGCACATTACATATGTGAAAACATGAATAATTTTTTATCCCGACCAGGACTCAAACCTAGGACTTATGATTACTATTCAAGGCGCTACCACTACACCGCAGAAGGTTAAAAGGAATCCAACCTTATAGCTTATATCTGCTATACTTAGGAATGAACGCATTCTAACTGAATGCCACTATGTTCATATTACAGATTCCCCAACCTCACTCGAGGCTTCATTTTAGCATTTAATTCAATTTTCTAATCTCATTCGGGTCATGAAATAACCAGATAAGCACATTACATATGTGAAAACATGAATCACTTTTTACCCCGACCAGGAGTCGAACCGAGGGCTTATGATTACAAAATCAAGGCGCTACCACTACACCACAGAAGGTTAAAAGGAATCCAACCTTATAGCTTATATCTGCTATACTTAGGAATGAACGCATTCTAACTGAATGCCACTTTGTTCATATTACAAATTCCCCAACCTCACTCATGTCTTCATTTTAGCTTTTAATTTAATTTCCAATCTCATTCGGGCCATGAAATAACCAGATAAGCACATTACATATGTGAAAACATGAATCATTTTTTACACCGACCGGGACTCGAACCTAGGACTTATGATTACTAAGTCAAGGCGCTACTACTACACCACAGAAGGTTAAAAGGAATCCAACCTTATAGCTTATATCTGCTATACTTAGGAATGAACGCATTCTAACTGAATGCCACTGTGTTCATATAACAGATTCCCAAACCTCACTCGTGGCTTCATTTTAGCATTTAATTCAATTCCCAATCTCATTTGGGCCATGAAATAACCAGATAAGCATATTACATATGTGAAAACATGGATCATTTTTTACCCCGATTGGGACTCTAACCAACGACTTATGATTACTAAGTCAAGGCGCTACCACTACACCACAGAAGGTTAAAAGGAATCCAACTTTATAGCTTATATCTGCTACACTTAGGAATGAATGCATTCTAACTGAATGCCACTATGTTCATATTACAGATTCCCCAACCTCACTCGTTGCTTCATTTTAGCATTTAATTCAATTCCCAATCTCATTCGGGCCATGAAATAACCAGATAAGCACATTACATATGTGAAAACATGAATAATTTTTTACCCCGACCAGGACTCGAACCTAGGACTTAGGATTACTAAGTCAAGGCGCTACCACTACACCACAGAAGGTTAAAAGGAATCCAACCTTATAGCTTATATCTGCTATATTTAGGAATGAACGCATTCTAACTGAATGCCACTATGTTCATATTACTGATTCGCCAACCTCACTCGTGGCTTCATTTTAGCATTTAATTCAATTCCCAATCTCATTCGGGCCATGCAATACCAGATAAGCACATTACATATGTGAAAACATGAATCATTTTTTACCCCGACCGGGTTTCGAACCTAGGACTTATGATTGTTAAGTCAAGGCGCTACCACTACACCACAGAAGGTTAAAAGGAATCCAACCTTATAGCTTATATCTGCTATACTTAGGAATGAACGTATTCTAACTGAATGCCACTTTGTTCATATTACAGATTCCCCAACCTCACTCGTTGCTTCATTTTAGCATTTAATTCAATTCCCAAACTCATTCGGGCCATGAAATAACCAGATAAGCAAATTACATATGTGAAAACATGAATAATTTTTTACCCCGACCAGGACTCGAACCTAGGACTTAGGATTGCTAAATCAAGGCGCTACCACTACACCACAGAAGGTTAAAAGGAATCCAACCTTATAGCTTATATCTGCTATACTTAGGAATGAACGCATTCTAACTGAATGCCACTTTGTTCATATTACAGATTACCCAACCTCACTCGTTGCTTCATTTTAGCATTTAATTCAATTCCCAATCTCATTCGGGCCATGAAATAACCAGATAAGCACATTACATATGTGAAAACATGAATCATTTTTTACACCGACCAGGACTCGAACCTAGGACTTATGATTACTAAGTCAAGGCGCTACCACTACACCACAGAAGGTTAAAAGGAATCCAACCTTATAGCTTATATCTGCTATACTTAGGAATGAACGCATTCTAACTGAATGCCTCTGTGTTCATATAACAGATTCCCCAACCTCACTCGTGGCTTCATTTTAGCATTTAATTCAATTCCCAATCTCATTCGGGCCATGAAATAACCAGATAAGCACATTACATATGTGAAAACATGAATCATTTTTTACCCCGACCGGGACTCGAACCTAGGACTTATGATTACTAAGTCAAGGCGCTACTACTACACCACAGAAGGTTAAAAGGAATCCAACCTTATAGCTTATATCTGCTATACTTAGGAATGAACGCATTCTAACTGAATGCCACTATGTTCATATTACAGATTCCCCAACCTCACTCGTGGCTTCATTTTAGCATTTAATTCAATTTTCTAATCTCATTCGGGCCATGAAATAACCAGATAAGCACATTACATATGTGAAAACATGAATCACTTTTTACCCCGACCGGGACTCGAACCGAGGACTTATGATTACAAGGTCAAGGCGCTACCACTACACCAGAGAAGGTTAAAAGGAATCCAACCTTATAGCTTATATCTGCAATACTTAGGAATGAACGCATTCTAACTGAATGCCACTTTGTTCATATTACAAATTCCCCAACCTCAATCATGGCTTCATTTTAGCATTTAATTTAATTTCCAATCTCATTCGGGCCATGAAATAACCAGATAAGCACATTACATATGTGAAAACATGAATCATTTTTTACACCGACCGGGACTCGAACCTAGGACTTATGATTACTAAGTCAAGGCGCTACTACTACACCACAGAAGGTTAAAAGGAATCCAACCTTATAGCTTATATCTGCTATACTTAGGAATGAACGCATTCTAACTGAATGCCACTGTGTTCATATAACAGATTCCCCAACCTCACTCGTGGCTTCATTTTAGCATTTAATTCAATTCCCAATCTCATTCGGGCCATGAAATAACCAGATAAGCACATTACATATGTGAAAACATGGATAATATTTTACCCTGACTGGGACTCTATTGAAGGACTTATGATTACTAAGTCAAGGCGCTACCACTACACTACAGAAGGTTAAAAGGAATCCAACCTTATAGCTTATATCTGCTACACGTAGGAATGAATGCATTCTAACTGAATGCCACTATGTTCATATTACAGATTCCCCAACCTCACTCGTTGCTTCATTTTAGCATTTAATTCAATTCCCAATCTCATTCGGGCCATGAAATAACCAGATAAGCACATTACATATGTGAAAATATGAATAATTTTTTACCCCGACCGGGATTCGAACCTAGGACTTATGATTACTAAGTCAAGGCGCTACCACTACACCACAGAAGGTTAAAAGGAATCCAACCTTATAGCTTATATTTGCTATACTTAGGAATGAACGCATTCTAACTGAATGCCACTATGTTCATCTAACTGATTCCCCAACCTCACTCGTGGCTTCATTTTAGCATTTAATTCAATTCTCAATCTCATTCAGGCCATGAAATAACCAGATAAGCACATTACATATGTGAAAACATGAATCATTTTTTACCCCGACCAGGACTCGAATCTAGGACTTATGATTACTATTCAAGGCGCTACCACTACACCGCAGAAGATTAAAAGGAATCCAACCTTATAGCTTATATCTGCTATACTTAGGAATGAACGCATTCTAAGTGAATGCCACTATGTTCATATTACAGATTCCCCAACCTCACTCGTGGCTTCATTTTAGCATTTAATTCAATTTTCTAATCTCATTCGGGTCATGAAATAACCCGATAAGCACATTACATATGTGAAAACATGAATCACTTTTTACCCAGACCAGGACTCGAACCGAGGGCTTATTATCACAAAGTCATGGCGCTACCACTACACCACAGAAGGTTAGAAGGAATCTAACCTTATAGCTTATATCTGCAATACTTAGGAATGAACGCATTCTAACTGAATGCCACTTTGTTCATATTACAGATTCCCCAACCTCACTCGTTGCTTCATTTTAGCATTTAATACAATTCCCAATCTCATTCGGGCCATGAAATAACCAGATAAGCACATTACATATGTGAAAACATGAATCATTTTTTACCCCGACCAGGACTCGAACCGAGGATTTATGATTACTAAGTCAAGGCCCTACCACTACACCACAAAATGTTAAAAGGAATCCAGCCTAACCGAATGCCACTTTGTTCATATTACAGATTCCCCAACCTCACTCGTGGCTTCATTTTAGCATTTAATACAATTCCCAATCTCATTCGGGCCATGAAATAACCAGATAAGCACATTACATATGTGAAAACATGAATCATTTTTTACCCCGACCAGGACTCGAACCTAGGACTTATGATTACTAAGTCAAGGCGCTACCACTACACGACAAAAGGTTAAAAGGAATCCAACCTTATAGCTTATATCTGCTACACTTAGGAATGAATGCATTCTAACTGAATGCCACTATGTTCATATTACAGATTCCCCAACCTCACTCGTGGCTTCATTTTAGCATTTAATTCAATTCCCAATCTCATTCGGGCCATGAAATAACCAGATAAGCACATTTCATATGTGAAAACATGAATAATTTTTTACCCCGACCAGGACTCGAACCTAGGACTTATGATTACTAAATCAAGGCGCTACCACTACACCACAGAAGGTTAAAAGGAATTAAACCTTATAGCTTATATCTGCTATACTTAGGAATGAACGCATTCTAACTGAATGCCACTATGTTCATATTACAGATTCCCCAACCTCACTCGTGGCTTCATTTTAGCATTTAATTCAATTCCCAATCTCATTCGGGCCATGCAATACCAAATAAGCACATTACATATGTGAAAACATGAATCATTTTATACCCCGACAGGGTTTCGAACCTAGGACTTATGATTGTTAAGTCAAGGCGCTACCACTACACCACAGAAGGTTAAAAGGAATCCAACTTTATAGCTTATATCTGCTATACTTAGGAATGAACGCATTCTAATTGAATGCCACTTTGTTCATATTACAGATTCCCCAACCTCACTCGTGGCTTCATTTTAGCATTTAATTCAATTCCCAATCTCATTCGGGCCATGAAATAACCAGATAAGCACATTTCATATGTGAAAACATGAATCATTTTTTACCCCGACCAGGACTCGAACCTAGGACTTATGATTACTAAGTCAAGGCGCTACCACTACACCACAGAAGGTTAAAAGGAATCCAACCTTATAGCTTATATCTGCTATACTTAGGAATGAACGCATTCTAACTGAATGCCACTATGTTCATATTACAGATTCCCCAACCTCACTCGTGGCTTCATTTTAGCATTTAATTCAATTTTCTAATCTCATTCGGGCCATGAAATAACCAGATAAGCACATTACATATGTGAAAACATGAATCACTTTTTACCCCGACCGGGACTCGAACCGAGGACTTATGATTACAAAGTAAAGGCGCTACCACTACACCACAGAAGGTTAAAAGGAATCCAACCTTATAGCTTATATCTGCTATACTTAGGAATGAACGCATTCTAACTGAATGCCACTTTGTTCATATTACAAATTCCCCAACCTCTCTCATGGCTTCATTTTAGCAATTAATTTAATTTCCAATCTCATTCGGGCCATGATATAACCAGATAAGCACATTACATATGTGAAAACATGAATCATTTTTTACACCGACCGGGACTCGAACCTAGGACTTATGATTACTAAGTCAAGGCGCTACTACTACACCACAGAAGGTTAAAAGGAATCCAACCTTATAGCTTATATCTGTTATACTTAGGAATGAACGCATTCTAACTGAATGCCACTGTGTTCATATAACAGATTCCCCAACCTCACTCGTGGCTTCATTTTAGCATTTAATTCAATTCCAAATCTCATTTGGGCCATGAAATAACCAGATAAGCACATTACATATGTGAAAACATGAATCATTTTTTACCCCGACTGGGACTCTAACCAAGGACTTATGATTACTAAGTCAAGGCGCTACCACTACACCACAGAAGGTTAAAAGGAATCCAACCTTATAGCTTATATCTGCTACACTTAGGAATGAATGCATTCTAACTGAATGCCACTATGTTCATATTACAGATTCCCCAACCTCACTCGTTGCTTCATTTTAGCATTTAATTCAATTCCCAATCTCATTCGGGCCATGAAATAACCAGATAAGCACATTACATATGTGAAAACATGAATAATTTTTTACCCCGACCAGGACTCGAACCTAGGACTTAGGATTACTAAATCAAGGCGCTACCACTACACCACAGAAGGTTAAAAGGAATCCAACCTTATAGCTTATATCTGCTATACTTAGGAATGAACGCATTCTAACTGAATGCCACTATGTTCATATTACAGATTCCCCAACCTCTCTCGTGGCTTCATTTTAGCATTTAATTCAATTCCCAATCTCATTTGGGCCATGCAATACCAGATAAGCACATTACATATGTGAAAACATGAATTATTTTTTACCACGACCGGGTTTCGAACCTAGGACTTATGATTGTTAAGTCAAGGCGCTACCACTCCACCACAGAAGGTTAAAAGGAATCCAACCTTATAGCTTATATCTGCTATACTTAGGAATGAACGCATTCTAACTGAATGCCACTTTGTTCATATTACAGATTCCTCAACCTCACTCGTTGCTTCATTTTAGCATTTAATTCAATTCCCAATCTCATTCGGGCCATGAAATAACCAGATAAGCACATTACATATGTGAAAACATGAATCATTTTTTACACCGGCCGGGACTCGAACCTAGGACTTATGATTACTAAATCAAGGCGCTACCACTACACCACAGAAGGTTAAAAGGAATCCAACCTTATAGCTTATATCTGCTATACTTAGGAATGAACGCATTCTAACTGAATGCCTCTGTGTTCATATAACAGATTCCCCAACCTCACTCGTGGCTTCATTTTAGCATTTAATTCAATTCACAATCTCATTCGGGCCATGAAATAACCAGATAAGCACATTACATATGTGAAAACATGGATCATTTTTTACCCCGACTGGGACTCTAACCAAGGACTTATGATTACTAAGTCAAGGCGCTACCACTACACCACAGAAGGTTAAAAGGAATCCAACCTTAAAGCTTATATCTGCTACACTTAGGAATGAATGCATTCTAACTGAATGCTACTATGTTCATATTACAGATTCCCCAACCTCACTTGTTGCTTCATTTTAGCATTTAATTCAATTGCCAATCTCATTCGGGCCATGAAATAACCAGATAAGCACATTACATATGTGAAAACATGAATAATTTTATGCCCCGACCAGGACTCGAACCTAGGACTTATGATTACTAAGTCAAGGCGCTACCACTACACCACAGAAGGTTAAAAGGAATCCAACCTTATAGCTTATATCTGCTATACTTAGGAATGAACGCATTCTAACTGAATGCCACTATGTTCATATTACAGATTCCCCAACCTAACTCGTGGCTTCATTTAAGCATTTAATTTAATTCCCAATCTCATTCGGGCAATGCAATACCAGATAAGCACATTACATATGTGAAAACATGAATCATTTTTTACCCCGACCAGGATTCGAACCTAGGACTTATGATTGTTAAGTCAAGGCGCTACCACTACACCACAGAAGGTTAAAAGGAATCCAACCTTATAGCTTATATCTGCTATACTTAGGAATGAACGCATTCTAACTGAATGCCACTTTGTTCATATTACAGATTCCCCAACCTCACTCGTGGCTTCATTTTAGCATTTAATTCAATTCCCAATCTCATTCGGGCCATGAAATAACCAGATAAGCACATTACATATGTGAAAACATGGATCATTTTTTACCCCGACTGGGACTCTAACCAAGGACTTATGATTACTAAGTCAAGGCGCTACCACTACACCACAGAAGGTTAAAAGGAATCCAACCTTATAGCTTATATCTGCTACACTTAGGAATGAATGCATTCTAACTGAATGCCACTATGTTCATTTTACAGATTCCCCAACCTCACTCGTGGCTTCATTTTAGCATTTAATTCAATTCCCAATCTCATTCGGGCCATGAAATAACCAGATAAGCACATTACATATGTGAAAACATGAATAATTTTTTACCCCGACCAGGACTCGAACCGAGGACTTATGATTACTAAGTCAAGGCGCTACCACTACACCACAGAAGGTTAAAAGGAATCCAACCTTATATTTTATATCTGCTATACTTAGGAATGAACGCATTCTAACTGAATGCCATTATGTTCATATTACAGATTCCCCAACCTCACTCGTGGCTTCATTTTAGCATTTAATTCAATTCCTAATCTCATTCGGGCCATGCAATACCAGATAAGCACATTACATATGTGAGAACATGAATCATTTTTTACCCCGACCGGGATTCGAACCTAGGACTTATGATTGTTAAGTCAAGGCGCTACCACTACACCACAGAAGGTTAAAAGGAATCCAACCTTATAGCTTATATCTGCTATACTTAGGAATGAATGCATTCTAACTGAATGCCACTTTGTTCATATTAAAGATTCCCCAACCTCACTTGTGGCTTCATTTTAGCATTTAATTCAATTCCTAATCTCATTCGGGCCATGCAATACCAGATAAGCACATTACATATGTGAAAACATGAATCATTTTTTACCCCGACCGGGATTCGAACCTAGGACTTATGATTGTTAAGTCAAGGCGCTACCACTACACCACAGAAGGTTAAAAGGAATCCAACCTTATAGCTTATATCTGCTATACTTAGGAATGAATGCATTCTAACTGAATGCCACTTTGTTCATATTAAAGATTCCCCAACCTCACTCGTTGCTTCATTTTAGCATTTAATTCAATTCCCAAACTCATTCGGGCCATGAAATAACCAGATAAGCAAATTACATATGTGAAAACATGAATAATATTTTACCCCGACCAGGACTCGAACCTAGGACTTAGGATTACTAAATCAAGGCGCTACCACTACACCACAGAAGGTTAAAAGGAATCCAACCTTATAGCTTATATCTGCTATACTTAGGAATGAACGCATTCTAACTGAATGCCACTATGTTCATATTACAGATTCCCCAACCTCACTCGTGGCTTCATTTTAGCATTTAATTCAATTCCCAATCTCATTCGGGCCATGCAATACCAGATAAGCACATTACATATGTGAAAACATGAATCATTTTTACCCCGACCGGGTTTCGAACCTAGGACTTATGATTGTTAAGTCAAGGCGCTACCACTCCACCACAGAAGGTTAAAAGGAATCCAACCTTATAGCTTATATCTGCTATACTTAGGAATGAACGCATTCTAACTGAATGCCACTTTGTTCATATTACAGATTACCCAACCTCACTCGTTGCTTCATTTTAGCATTTAATTCAATTCCCAATCTCATTCGGGCCATGAAATAACCAGATAAGCACATTACATATGTGAAAACATGAATCATTTTTTAACACCAACCGGGACTCGAACCTAGGACTTATGATTACTAAGTCAAGGCGCTACCACTACACCACAGAAGGTTAAAAGGAATCCAACCTTATAGCTTATATCTGCTATACTTAGGAATGAACGCATTCTAACTGAATGCCTCTGTGTTCATATAACAGATTCCCCAACCTCACTCGTGGCTTCATTTTAGCATTTAATTCAATTCCCAATCTCATTCGGGCCATGAAATAACCAGATAAGCACATTACATATGTGAAAACATGAATCATTTTTTACCCCGACCGGGACTCGAACCTAGGACTTATGATTACTAAGTCAAGGCGCTACTACTACACCACAGAAGGTTAAAAGGAATCCAACCTTAAAGCTTATATCTGCTATGCTTAGGAATGAACGCATTCTAACTGAATGCCACTATGTTCATATTACAGATTCCCCAACCTCACTCGTGGCTTCATTTTAGCATTTAATTCAATTTTCTAATCTCATTCGGGCCATGAAATAACCACATAAGCACATTACATATGTGAAAACATGAATCACTTTTTACCCCGACCGGGACTCGAACCGAGGACTTATGATTACAAGGTCAAGGCGCTACCACTACACCACAGAAGGTTAAAAGGAATCCAACCTTATAGCTTATATCTGCAATACTTAGGAATGAACGCATTCTAACTGAATGCCACTTTGTTCATATTACAAATTCCCCAACCTCAATCATGGCTTCATTTTAGCATTTAATTTAATTTCCAATCTCATTCGGGCCATGAAATAACCAGATAAGCACATTACATATGTGAAAACATGAATCATTTTTAACACCGACCGGGACTCGAACCTAGGACTTATGATTACTAAGTCAAGGCGCTACTACTACTACACCACAGAAGGTTAAAAGGAATCCAACCTTATAGCTTATATCTGCTATACTTAGGAATGAACGCATTCTAACTGAATGCCACTGTGTTCATATAACAGATTCCCCAACCTCACTCGTGGCTTCATTTTAGCATTTAATTCAATTCCCAATCTCATTCGGGCCATGAAATAACCAGATAAGCACATTACATATGTGAAAACATGGATAATATTTTACCCCGACTGGGACTCTATTGAAGGACTTATGATTACTAAGTCAAGGCGCTACCACTACACTACAGAAGGTTAAAAGGAATCCAACCTTATAGCTTATATCTGCTACACGTAGGAATGAATGCATTCTAACTGAATGCCACTATGTTCATATTACAGATTCCCCAACCTCACTCGTTGCTTCATTTTAGCATTTAATTCAATTCCCAATCTCATTCGGGCCATGAAATAACCAGATAAGCACATTACATATGTGAAAATATGAATAATTTTTTACCCCGACCGGGATTCGAACCTAGGACTTATGATTACTAAGTCAAGGCGCTACCACTACACCACAGAAGGTTAAAAGGAATCCAACCTTATAGCTTATATTTGCTATAATTAGGAATGAACGCATTCTAACTGAATGCCACTATGTTCATCTAACTGATTCCCCAACCTCACTCGTGGCTTCATTTTAGCATTTAATTCAATTCTCAATCTCATTCAGGCCATGAAATAACCAGATAAGCACATTACATATGTGAAAACATGAATCATTTTTTACCCCGACCAGGACTCGAACCTAGGACTTATGATTACTATTCAAGGCGCTACCACTACACCGCAGAAGGTTAAAAGGAATCCAACCTTATAGCTTATATCTGCTATACTTAGGAATGAACGCATTCTAACTGAATGCCACTATGTTCATATTACAGATTCCCCAACCTCACTCGTGGCTTCATTTTAGCATTTAATTCAATTTTCTAATCTCATTCGGGTCATGAAATAACCAGATAAGCACATTACATATGTGAAAACATGGATCATTTTTTACTCCGACTGGGACTCTAACCAAGGACTTATGATTACTAAGTCAAGGCGCTACCACTACACCACAGAAGGTTAAAAGGAATCCAACCTTATAGCTTATATCTGCTATACTTAGGAATAAACGCATTCTAACTGAATGCCACTTTGTTCATATTACAAATTCCCCAACCTCACTCATGGCTTCATTTTAGCATTTAATTTAATTTCCAATCTCATTTGGGCCATGAAATAACCAGATAAGCACATTGCATATGTGAAAACATGAATCATTTTTTACACCGACCGGGACTCGAACCTAGGACTTATGATTACTAAGTCAAGGCGCTACCACTACACCACAGAAGGTTAAAAGGAATCCAACCTTATAGCTTATATCTGCTATACTTAGGAATGAACGCATTCTAACTGAATGCCACTGTGTTCATATAACAGATTCCCCAACCTCACTCGTGGCTTCATTTTAGCATTTAATTCAATTCCCAATCTCATTCAGGCCATGAAATAACCAGATAAGCACATGACATATGTGAAAACATGAATCATTTTTTACCCCGACCGGGTTTCGAACCTAGGACTTATGATTGTTAAGTCAAGGCGCTACCACTACACCACAGAAGGTTAAAAGGAATCCAACCTTATAGCTTATATCTGCTATACTTAGGAATGAACGTATTCTAACTGAATGCCACTTTGTTCATATTACAGATTCCCCAACCTCACTCGTTGCTTCATTTTAGCATTTAATTCAATTCCCAAACTCATTCGGGCCATGAAATAACCAGATAAGCAAATTACATATGTGAAAACATGAATAATTTTTTACCCCGACCAGGACTCGAACCTAGGACTTAGGATTACTAAATCAAGGCGCTACCACTACACCACAGAAGGTTAAAAGGAATCCAACCTTATAGCTTATATCTGCTATACTTAGGAATGAACGCATTCTAACTGAATGCCACTATGTTCATATTACAGATTCCCCAACCTCACTCGTGGCTTCATTTTAGCATTTAATTCAATTCCCAATCTCATTCGGGCCATGCAATACCAGATAAGCACATTACATATGTGAAAACATGAATCATTTTTTACCCCGACCGGGTTTCGAACCTAGGACTTATGATTGTTAAATCAAGGCGCTACCACTACACCACAGAAGGTTAAAAGGAATCCAACCTTATATCTTATATCTGCTATACTTAGGAATGAACGCATTCTAACTGAATGCCACTTTGTTCATATTACAGATTACCCAACCTCACTCGTTGCTTCATTTTAGCATTTAATTCAATTCCCAAACTCATTCGGGCCATGAAATAACCAGATAAGCACATTACATATGTGAAAACATGAATCATTTTTTACACCGACCAGGACTCGAACCTAGGACTTATGATTACTAAGTCAAGGCGCTACCACTACACCACAGAAGGTTAAAAGGAATCCAACCTTATAGCTTATATCTGCTATACTTAGGAATGAACGCATTCTAACTGAATGCCTCTGTGTTCATATAACAGATTCCCCAACCTCACTCGTGGCTTCATTTTAGCATTTAATTCAATTCCCAATCTCATTCGGGCCATGAAATAACCAGATAAGCACATTACATATGTGAAAACATGAATCATTTTTTACCCCGACCAGGACTCGAACCTAGGACTTATGATTACTAAGTCAAGGCGCTACTACTACACCACAGAAGGTTAAAAGGAATCCAACCTAATAGCTTATATCTGCTATACTTAGGAATGAACGCATTCTAACTGAATGCCACTATGTTCATATTACAGATTCCCCAACCTCACTCGTGGCTTCATTTTAGCATTTAATTCAATTTTCTAATCTCATTCGGGCCATGAAATAACCAGATAAGCACATTACATATGTGAAAACATGAATCACTTTTTACCCCGACCGGGACTCGAACCGAGGTCTTATGATTACAAGGTCAAGGCGCTACCACTACACCACAGAAGGTTAAAAGGAATCCAACCTTATAGCTTATATCTGCAATACTTAGGAATGAACGCATTCTAACTGAATGCCACTTTGTTCATATTACAAATTCCCCAACCTCAATCATGGCTTCATTTTAGCATTTAATTTAATTTCCAATCTCATTCGGGCCATGAAATAACCAGATAAGCACATTACATATGTGAAAACATGAATCATTTTTTACACTGACCGGGACTCGAACCTAGGACTTATGATTACTAAGTCAAGGCGCTACTACTACACCACAGAAGGTTAAAAGGAATCCAACCTTATAGCTTATATCTGCTATACTTAGGAATGAACGCATTCTAACTGAATGCCACTGTGTTCATATAACAGATTCCCCAACCTCACTCGTGGCTTCATTTTAGCATTTAATTCAATTCCCAATCTCATTCGGGCCATGAAATAACCAGATAAGCACATTACATATGTGAAAACATGGATAATATTTTACCCCGACTGGGACTCTATTGAAGGACTTATGATTACTAAGTCAAGGCGCTACCACTACACTACAGAAGGTTAAAAGGAATCCAACCTTATAGCTTATATCTACTACACGTAGGAATGAATGCATTCTAACTGAATGCCACTATGTTCATATTACAGATTCCCCAACCTCACTCGTTGCTTCATTTTAGCATTTAATTCAATTCCCAATCTCATTCGGGCCATGAAATAACCAGATAAGCACATTACATATGTGAAAATATGAATAATTTTTTACCCCGACCGGGATTCGAACCTAGGACTTATGATTACTAAGTCAAGGCGCTACCACTACACCACAGAAGGTTAAAAGGAATCCAACCTTATAGCTTATATTTGCTATACTTAGGAATGAACGCATTCTAACTGAATGCCACTATGTTCATCTAACTGATTCCCCAACCTCACTCGTGGCTTCATTTTAGCATTTAATTCAATTCTCAATCTCATTCAGGCCATGAAATAACCAGATAAGCACATTACATATGTGAAAACATGAATCATTTTTTACCCCGACCAGGACTCGAACCTAGGACTTATGATTACTATTCAAGGCGCTACCACTACACCGCAGAAGATTAAAAGGAATCCAACCTTATAGCTTATATCTGCTATACTTAGGAATGAACGCATTCTAAGTGAATGCCACTATGTTCATATTACAGATTCCCCAACCTCACTCGTGGCTTCATTTTAGCATTTAATTCAATTTTCTAATCTCATTCGGGTCATGAAATAACCCGATAAGCACATTACATATGTGAAAACATGAATCACTTTTTACCCAGACCAGGACTCGAACCGAGGGCTTATTATTACAAAGTCAAGGCGCTACCACTACACCACAGAAGGTTAGAAGGAATCTAACCTTATAGCTTATATCTGCAATACTTAGGAATGAACGCATTCTAACTGAATGCCACTTTGTTCATATTACAGATTCCCCAACCTCACTCGTTGCTTCATTTTAGCATTTAATACAATTCCCAATCTCATTCGGGCCATGAAATAACCAGATAAGCACATTACATATGTGAAAACATGAATCATTTTTTACCCCGACCAGGACTCGAACCGAGGATTTATGATTACTAAGTCAAGGCCCTACCACTACACCACAAAAGGTTAAAAGGAATCCAGCCTAACCGAATGCCACTTTGTTCATATTACAGATTCCCCAACCTCACTCGTGGCTTCATTTTAGCATTTAATACAATTCCCAATCTCATTCGGGCCATGAAATAACCAGATAAGCACATTACATATGTGAAAACATGAATCATTTTTTACCCCGACCAGGACTCGAACCTAGGACTTATGATTACTAAGTCAAGGCGCTACCACTACACGACAAAAGGTTAAAAGGAATCCAACCTTATAGCTTATATCTGCTACACTTAGGAATGAATGCATTCTAACTGAATGCCACTATGTTCATATTACAGATTCCCCAACCTCACTCGTGGCTTCATTTTAGCATTTAATTCAATTCCCAATCTCATTCGGGCCATGCAATACCAAATAAGCACATTACATATGTGAAAACATGAATCATTTTATACCCCGACCGGGTTTCGAACCTAGGACTTATGATTGTTAAGTCAAGGCGCTACCACTACACCACAGAAGGTTAAAAGGAATCCAACCTTATAGCTTATATCTGCTATACTTAGGAATGAACGCATTCTAATTGAATGCCACTTTGTTCATATTACAGATTCCCCAACCTCACTCGTGGCTTCATTTTAGCATTTAATTCAATTCCCAATCTCATTCGGGCCATGAAATAACCAGATAAGCACATTTCATATGTGAAAACATGAATAATTTTTTACCCCGACCAGGACTCGAACCTAGGACTTATGATTACTAAGTCAAGGCGCTACCACTACACCACAGAAGGTTAAAAGGAATCCAACCTTATAGCTTATATCTGCTATACTTAGGAATGAACGCATTCTAACTGAATGCCACTATGTTCATATTACAGATTCCCCAACCTCACTCGTGGCTTCATTTTAGCATTTAATTCAATTTTCTAATCTCATTCGGGCCATGAAATAACCAGATAAGCACATTACATATGTGAAAACATGAATCATTTTATACCCCGACCGGGACTCGAACCGAGGACTTATGATTACAAAGTAAAGGCGCTACCACTACACCACAGAAGGTTAAAAGGAATCCAACCTTATAGCTTATATCTGCTATACTTAGGAATGAACGCATTCTAACTGAATGCCACTTTGTTCATATTACAAATTCCCCAACCTCTCTCATGGCTTCATTTTAGCATTTAATTTAATTTCCAATCTCATTCGGGCCATGATATAACCAGATAAGCACATTACATATGTGAAAACATGAATCATTTTTTACACCGACCGGGACTCGAACCTAGGACTTATGATTACTAAGTCAAGGCGCTACTACTACACCACAGAAGGTTAAAAGGAATCCAACCTTATAGCTTATATCTGCTATACTTAGGAATGAACGCATTCTAACTGAATGCCACTGTGTTCATATAACAGATTCCCCAACCTCACTCGTGGCTTCATTTTAGCATTTAATTTAATTCCAAATCTCATTTGGGCCATGAAATAACCAGATAAGCACATTACATATGTGAAAACATGAATCATTTTTTACCCCGACTGGGACTCTAACCAAGGACTTATGATTACTAAGTCAAGGCGCTACCACTACACCACAGAAGGTTAAAAGGAATCCAACCTTATAGCTTATATCTGCTACACTTAGGAATGAATGCATTCTAAGTGAATGCCACTATGTTCATATTACAGATTCCCCAACCTCACTCGTTGCTTCATTTTAGCATTTAATTCAATTCCCAATCTCATTCGGGCCATGAAATAACCAGATAAGCACATTACATATGTGAAAACATGAATAATTTTTTACCCCGACCAGGACTCGAACCTAGGACTTAGGATTACTAAATCAAGGCGCTACCACTACACCACAGAAGGTTAAAAGGAATCCAACCTTATAGCTTATATCTGCTATACTTAGGAATGAACGCATTCTAACTGAATGCCACTTTGTTCATATTACAGATTCCCCAACCTCTCTCGTGGCTTCATTTTATCATTTAATTCAATTCCCAATCTCATTTGGGCCATGCAATACCAGATAAGCACATTACATATGTGAAAACATGAATTATTTTTTACCCCGACCGGGTTTCGAACATAGGACTTATGATTGTTAAGTCAAGGCGCTACCACTCCACCACAGAAGGTTAAAAGGAATCCAACCTTATAGCTTATATCTGCTATACTTAGGAATGAACGCATTCTAACTGAATGCCACTTTGTTCATATTACAGATTCCTCAACCTCACTCGTTGCTTCATTTTAGCATTTAATTCAATTCCCAATCTCATTCGGGCCATGAAATAACCAGATAAGCACATTACATATGTGAAAACATGAATCATTTTTTACACCGGCCGGGACTCGAACCTAGGACTTATGATTACTAAATCAAGGCGCTACCACTACACCACAGAAGGTTAAAAGGAATCCAACCTTATAGCTTATATCTGCTATACTTAGGAATGAACGCATTCTAACTGAATGCCTCTGTGTTCATATAACAGATTCCCCAACCTCACTCGTGGCTTCATTTTAGCATTTAATTCAATTCACAATCTCATTCGGGCCATGAAATAACCAGATAAGCACATTACATATGTGAAAACATGGATCATTTTTTACCCCGACTGGGACTCTAACCAAGGACTTATGATTACTAAGTCAAGGCGCTACCACTACACCACAGAAGGTTAAAAGGAATCCAACCTTAAAGCTTATATCTGCTACACTTAGGAATGAATGCATTCTAACTGAATGCTACTATGTTCATATTACAGATTCCCCAACCTCACTTGTTGCTTCATTTTAGCATTTAATTCAATTGCCAATCTCATTCGGGCCATGAAATAACCAGATAAGCACATTACATATGTGAAAACATGAATAATTTTATGCCCCGACCAGGACTCGAACCTAGGACTTATGATTACTAAGTCAAGGCGCTACCACTACACCACAGAAGGTTAAAAGGAATCCAACCTTATAGCTTATATCTGCTATACTTAGGAATGAACGCATTCTAACTGAATGCCACTATGTTCATATTACAGATTCCCCAACCTAACTCGTGGCTTCATTTAAGCATTTAATTCAATTCCCAATCTCATTCGGGCCATGCAATACCAGATAAGCACATTACATATGTGAAAACATGAATCATTTTTTACCCCGACCGGGATTCGAACCTAGGACTTATGATTGTTAAGTCAAGGCGCTACCACTACACCACAGAAGGTTAAAAGGAATCCAATCTTATAGCTTATATCTGCTATACTTAGGAATGAACGCATTCTAACTGAATGCCACTTTGTTCATATTACAGATTCCCCAACCTCACTCGTGGCTTCATTTTAGCATTTAATTCAATTCCCAATCTCATTCGGGCCATGAAATAACCAGATAAGCACATTACATATGTGAAAACATGGATCATTTTTTACCCCGACTGGGACTCTAACCAAGGACTTATGATTACTAAGTCAAGGCGCTACCACTACACCACAGAAGGTTAAAAGGAATCCAACCTTATAGCTTATATCTGCTACACTTAGGAATGAATGCATTCTAACTGAATGCCACTATGTTCATTTTACAGATTCCCCAACCTCACTCGTGGCTTCATTTTAGCATTTAATTCAATTCCCAATCTCATTCGGGCCATGAAATAACCAGATAAGCACATTACATATGTGAAAACATGAATAATTTTTTACCCCGACCGGGATTCGAACCTAGGACTTATGATTGTTAAGTCAAGGCGCTACCACTACACCACAGAAGGTTAAAAGGAATCCAACCTTATAGCTTATATCTGCTATACTTAGGAATGAATGCATTCTAACTGAATCCCATTTTGTTCATATTAAAGATTCCCCAACCTCACTTGTGGCTTCATTTTAGCATTTAATTCAATTCCTAATCTCATTCGGGCCATGCAATACCAGATAAGCACATTACATATGTGAAAACATGAATCATTTTTTACCCCGACCGGGATTCGAACCTAGGACTTATGATTATTAAGTCAAGGCGCTACCACTACACCACAGAAGGTTAAAAGGAATCCAACCTTATAGCTTATATCTGCTATACTTAGGAATGAATGCATTCTAACTGAATGCCACTTTGTTCATATTAAAGATTCCCCAACCTCACTCGTGGCTTCATTTTAGCATTTAATTCAATTCCCAAACTCATTCGGGCCATGAAATAACCAGATAAGCAAATTACATATGTGAAAACATGAATAATTTTTTACCCCGACCAGGACTCGAACCTAGGACTTAGGATTACTAAATCAAGGCGCTACCACTACACCACAGAAGGTTAAAAGGAATCCAACCTTATAGCTTATATCTGCTATACTTAGGAATGAACGCATTCTAACTGAATGCCACTATGTTCATATTACAGATTCCCCAACCTCACTCGTGGCTTCATTTTAGCATTTAATTCAATTCCCAATCTCATTCGGGCCATGCAATACCAGATAAGCACATTACATATGTGAAAACATGAATCATTTTTTACCCCGACCGGGTTTCGAACCTAGGACTTATGATTGTTAAGTCAAGGCGCTACCACTACACCACAGAAGGTTAAAAGGAATCCAACCTTATAGCTTATATCTGCTATACTTAGGAATGAACGCATTCTAACTGAATGCCACTTTGTTCATATTACAGATTACCCAACCTCACTCGTTGCTTCATTTTAGCATTTAATTCAATTCCCAATCTCATTCGGGCCATGAAATAACCAGATAAGCACATTTCATATGTGAAAACATGAATCATTTTTTAACACCAACCGGGACTCGAACCTAGGACTTATGATTACTAAGTCAAGGCGCTACCACTACACCACAGAAGGTTAAAAGGAATCCAACCTTATAGCTTATATCTGCTATACTTAGGAATGAACGCATTCTAACTGAATGCCTCTGTGTTCATATAACAGATTCCCCAACCTCACTCGTGGCTTCATTTTAGCATTTAATTCAATTCCCAATCTCATTCGGGCCATGAAATAACCAGATAAGCACATTACATATGTGAAAACATGAATAATTTTTTACCCCGACCGGGACTCGAACCTAGGACTTATGATTACTAAGTCAAGGCGCTACTACTACACCACAGAAGGTTAAAAGAAATCCATCCTTATAGCTTATATCTGCTATACTTAGGAATGAACGCATTCTAACTGAATGCCACTATGTTCATATTACAGATTCCCCAACCTCACTCGTGGCTTCATGCTAGCATTTAATTCAATTTTCTAATCTCATTCGGGCCATGAAATAACCAGATAAGCACATTACATATGTGAAAACATGAATCACTTTTTACCCCGACCGGGACTCGAACCGAGGACTTATGATTACAAGGTCAAGGCGCTACCACTACACCACAGAAGGTTAAAAGGAATCCAACCTTATAGCTTATATCTGCAATACTTAGGAATGAACGCATTCTAACTGAATGCCACTTTGTTCATATTACAAATTCCCCAACCTCAATCATGGCTTCATTTTAGCATTTAATTTAATTTCCAATCTCATTCGGGCCATGAAATAACCAGATAAGCACATTACATATGTGAAAACATGAATCATTTTTTACACCGACCGGGACTCGAACCTAGGACTTATGATTACTAAGTCAAGGCGCTACTACTACTACACCACAGAAGGTTAAAAGGAATCCAACCTTATAGCTTATATCTGCTATACTTAGGAATGAACGCATTCTAACTGAATGCCACTGTGTTCATATAACAGATTCCCCAACCTCACTCGTGGCTTCATTTTAGCATTTAATTCAATTCCCAATCTCATTCGGGCCATGAAATAACCAGATAAGCACATTACATATGTGAAAACATGGATAATATTTCACTCCGACTGGGACTCTATTGAAGGACTTATGATTACTAAGTCAAGGCGCTACCACTACACTACAGAAGGTTGAAAGGAATCCAACCTTATAGCTTATATCTGCTACACGTAGGAATGAATGCATTCTAACTGAATGCCACTATGTTCATATTACAGATTCCCCAGCCTCACTCGTTGCTTCATTTTAGCATTTAATTCAATTCCCAATCTCATTCGGGCCATGAAATAACCAGATAAGCACATTACATATGTGAAAATATGAATAATTTTTTACCCCGACCGGGATTCGAACCTGTGACTTATGATTACTAAGTCAAGGCGCTACCACTACACCACAGAAGGTTAAAAGGAATCCAACCTTATAGCTTATATTTGCTATACTTAGGAATGAACGCATTCTAACTGAATGCCACTATGTTCATCTAAATGATTCCCCAACCTCACTCGTGGCTTCATTTTAGCATTTAATTCAATTCTCAATCTCATTCAGGCCATGAAATAACCAGATAAGCACATTACATATGTGAAAACATGAATCATTTTTTACCCCGACCAGGACTCGAACCTTGGACTTATGATTACTATTCAAGGCGCTACCACTACACCGCAGAAGGTTAAAAGGAATCCAACCTTATAGCTTATATCTGCTATACTTAGGAATGAACGCATTCTAAGTGAATGCCACTATGTTCATATTACAGATTCCCCAACCTCACTCGTGGCTTCATTTTAGCATTTAATTCAATTTTCTAATCTCATTCGGGTCATGAAATAACCAGATAAGCACATGACATATGTGAAAACATGGATCATTTTTTACTCCGACTGGGACTCTAACCAAGGACTTATGATTACTAAGTCAAGGCGCTACCACTACACCACAGAAGGTTAAAAGGAATCCAACCTTATAGCTTATATCTGCTATACTTAGGAATAAACGCATTCTAACTGAATGCCACTTTGTTCATATTACAAATTCCCCAACCTCACTCATGGCTTCATTTTAGCATTTAATTTAATTTCCAATCTCATTTGGGCCATGAAATAACCAGATAAGCACATTGCATATGTGAAAACATGAATCATTTTTTACACCGACCGGGACTCGAACCTAGGACTTATGATTACTAAGTCAAGGCGCTACCACTACACCACAGAAGGTTAAAAGGAATCCAACCTTATAGCTTATATCTGCTATACTTAGGAATGAACGCATTCTAACTGAATGCCACTGTGTTCATATAACAGATTCCCCAACCTCACTCGTGGCTTCATTTTAGCATTTAATTATATTCCCAATCTCATTTGGGCCATGAAATAACAAGATAAGCACATGACATATGTGAAAACATGGATCATTTTTTACTCCGACTGGGACTCTAACCAAGGACTTATGATTACTAAGTCAAGGCGCTACCACTACACCACAGAAGGTTAAAAGGAATCCAACCTTATAGCTTATATCTGCTACACTTAGGAATGAATGCATTCTAACTGAATGCCACTATGTTCATATTACAGATTCCCCAACCTCACTCGTGGCTTCATTTTAGCATTTAATTCAATTCCCAATCTCATTCGGGCCATGAAATAACCAGATAAGCACATTACATAATGTGAAAACATGAATAATTTTTTACCCCGACCAGGACTCGAACCTAGGACTTATAATTACTAAGTCAAGGCGCTACCACTACACCACAGAAGGCTAAAAGGAAGCCAACCTTATAGCTTATATCTGCTATACTTAGGAATGAACGCATTCTAACTGAATGCCACTATGTTCATATTACAGATTCCCCAACCTCACTCGTGGCTTCATTTTAGCATTTAATTCAATTCCCAATCTCATTCGGGCCATGCAATACCAGATAAGCACATTACATATGTGAAAACATGAATCATTTTTTACCCCGACCGGGTTTCGAACCTAGGACTTATCATTGTTAAGTCAAGGCGCTACCACTACACCACATAAAGGTTAAAAGGAATCCAACCTTATAGCTTATATCTGCTATACTTAGGAATGAACGCATTCTAACTGAATGCCACTTTGTTCATATTACAGATTCCCCAACCTCACTCGTTGCTTCATTTTAGCATTTAATTCAATTCCCAATCTCATTCAGGCCATGAAATAACCAGATAAGCACATTACATATGTGAAAACATGAATCATTTTTTACACCGACCGGGACTCGAACCTAGGACTTATGATTACTAAGTCAAGGCGCTACCACTACACCACAGAAGGTTAAAAGGAATCCAACCTTATAGCTTATATCTGCTATACTTAGGAATGAACACATTCTAACTGAATGCCTCTGTGTTTATATAACAGATTCCCCAACCTCACTCGTGGCTTCATTTTAGCATTTAATTCAATTCCCAATCTCATTCGGGCCATGAAATAACCAGATAAGCACATTTCATATGTGAAAACATGAATCATTTTTTACCCCGATCAGGACTCGAACCTAGGACTTATGATTACTAAGTCAAGGCGCTACCACTACACCACAGAAGGTTAAAAGGAATCCAACCTTATAGCTTATATCTGCTATACTTAGGAATGAATGCATTCTAACTGAATGCCACTATGTTCATATTACAGATTCCCCAACCTCACTCGTGGCTTCATTTTAGCATTTAATTCAATTTTCTAATCTCATTCGGGCCATGAAATAACCAGATAAGCACATTACATATGTGAAAACATGAATCACTTTTTACCCCGACCGGGACTCGAACCGAGGACTTATGATTACAAAGTCAAGGCGCTACCACTACACCACAGAAGGTTAAAAGGAATCCAACCTTATAGCTTATATCTGCTATACTTAGGAATGAACGCATTCTAACTGAATGCCACTTTGTTCATATTACAAATTCCCCAACCTCACTCGTGGCTTCATTTTAGCATTTAATTTAATTTCCAATCTCATTCGGGCCATGAAATAACCAGATAAGCACATTACATATGTGAAAACATGAATCATTTTTTACACCGACCGGGACTCGAACCTAGGACTTATGATTACTAAGTCAAGGCGCTTCTACTACACCACAGAAGGTTAAAAGGAATCCAGCCTTATAGCTTATATCTGTTATACTTAGGAATGAACGCATTCTAACTGAATGCCACTGTGTTCATATAACAGATTCCCCAACCTCACTCGTGGCTTCATTTTAGCATTTAATTCAATTCCCAATCTCATTTGGGCCATGAAATAACCAGATAAGCACATTACATATGTGAAAACATGGATCATTTTTTACCCCGACTGGGACTCTAACCAAGGACTTATGATTACTAAGTCAAGGCGCTACCACTACACCACAGAAGGTTAAAAGGAATCCAACCTTAAAGCTTATATCTGCTACACTTAGGAATGAATGCATTCTAACTGAATGCTACTATGTTCATATTACAGATTCCCCAACCTCACTTGTTGCTTCATTTTAGCATTTAATTCAATTCCCAATCTCATTCGGGCCATGAAATAACCAGATAAGCACATTACATATGTGAAAACATGAATAATTTTTTACCCCGACCAGGACTCGAACCTAGGACTTAGGATTACTAAATCAAGGCGCTACCACTACACCACAGAAGGTTAAAAGGAATCCAACCTTATAGCTTATATCTGCTATACTTAGGAATGAACGCGTTCTAACTGAATGCCACTATGTTCATATTACAGATTCCCCAACCTCTCTCGTGGCTTCATTTTAGCATTTAATTCAATTCCCAATCTCATTTGGGCCATGCAATACCAGATAAGCACATTACATATGTGAAAACATGAATTATTTTTTACCCCGACCGGGTTTCGAACCTAGGACTTATGATTGTTAAGTCAAGGCGCTACCACTCCACCACAGAAGGTTAAAAGGAATCCAACCTTATAGCTTATATCTGCTATACTTAGGAATGAACGCATTCTAACTGAATGCCACTTTGTTCATATTACAGATTCCTCAACCTCACTCGTTGCTTCATTTTAGCATTTAATTCAATTGCCAATCTCATTCGGGCCATGAAATAACCAGATAAGCACATTACATATGTGAAAACATGAATCATTTTTTACACCGGCCGGGACTCGAACCTAGGACTTATGATTACTAAGTCAAGGCGCTACCACTACACCACAGAAGGTTAAAAGGAATCCAACCTTATAGCTTATATCTGCTATACTTAGGAATGAACGCATTCAAACTGAATGCCTCTGTGTTCATATAACAGTTTCCCCAACCTCACTCGTGGCTTCATTTTAGCATTTAATTCAATTCACAATCTCATTCGGGCCATGAAATAACCAGATAAGCACATTACATATGTGAAAACATGGATCATTTTTTACCCCGACTGGGACTCTAACCAAGGACTTATGATTACTAAGTCAAGGCGCTACCACTACACCACAGAAGGTTAAAAGGAATCCAACCTTAAAGCTTATATCTGCTACACTTAGGAATGAATGCATTCTAACTGAATGCTACTATGTTCATATTACAGATTCCCCAACCTCACTTGTTGCTTCATTTTAGCATTTAATTCAATTGCCAATCTCATTCGGGCCATGAAATAACCAGATAAGCACATTACATATGTGAAAACATGAATAATTTTATGCCCCGACCAGGACTCGAACCTAGGACTTATGATTACTAAGTCAAGGCGCTACCACTACACCACAGAAGGTTAAAAGGAATCCAACCTTATAGCTTATATCTGCTATACTTAGGAATGAACGCATTCTAACTGAATGCCACTATGTTCATATTACAGATTCCCCAACCTCACTCGTGGCTTCATTTAAGCATTTAATTCAATTCCCAATCTCATTCGGGCCATGCAATACCAGATAAGCACATTACATATGTGAAAACATGAATCATTTTTTACCCCGACCGGGTTTCGAACCTAGGACTTATGATTGTTAAGTCAAGGCGCTACCACTACACCACAGAAGGTTAAAAGGAATCCAGCCTTATAGCTTATATCTGCTATACTTAGGAATGAACGCATTCTAACTGAATGCCACTTTGTTCATATTACAGATTCCCCAACCTCACTCGTGGCTTCATTTTAGCAATTAATTCAATTCCCAATCTCATTCGGGCCATGAAATAACCAGATAAGCACATTACATATGTGAAAACATGGATCATTTTTTACCCCGACTGGGACTCTAACCAAGGACTTATGATTACTAAGTCAAGGCGCTACCACTACACCACAGAAGGTTAAAAGGAATCCAACCTTATAGCTTATATCTGCTACACTTAGGAATGAATGCATTCTAACTGAATGCCACTATGTTCATTTTACAGATTCCCCAACCTCACTCGTGGCTTCCTTTTAGCATTTAATTCAATTCCCAATCTCATTCGGGCCATGAAATAACCAGATAAGCACATTACATATGTGAAAACATGAATAATTTTTTACCCCGACCAGGACTCGAACCTAGGACTTATGATTACTAAGTCAAGGCGCTACCACTACACCACAGAAGGTTAAAAGGAATCCAACCTTATATTTTATATCTGCTATACTTAGGAATGAACGCATTCTAACTGAATGCCATTATGTTCATATTACAGATTCCCCAACCTCACTCGTGGCTTCATTTTAGCATTTAATTCAATTCCTAATCTCATTCGGGCCATGCAATACCAGATAAGCACATTACATATGTGAAAACATGAATCATTTTTTACCCCGACCGGGATTCGAACCTAGGACTTATGATTGTTAAGTCAAGGCGCTACCACTACACCACAGAAGGTTAAAAGGAATCCAACCTTATAGCTTATATCTGCTATACTTAGGAATGAATGCATTCTAACTGAATGCCACTTTGTTCATATTAAAGATTCCCCAACCTCACTTGTGGCTTCATTTTAGCATTTAATTCAATTCCTAATCTCATTCGGGCCATGCAATACCAGATAAGCACATTACATATGTGAAAACATGAATCATTTTTTACCCCGACCGGGATTCGAACCTAGGACTTATGATTGTTAAGTCAAGGCGCTACCACTACACCACAGAAGGTTAAAAGGAATCCAACCTTATAGCTTATATCTGCTATACTTAGGAATGAATGCATTCTAACTGAATGCCACTTTGTTCATATTAAAGATTCCCCAACCTCACTCGTGGCTTCATTTTAGCATTTAATACATTGCCCAATCTCATTCGGGCCATGAAATAACCAGATAAGCACATTACATATGTGAAAACATGAATCATTTTTTACCCCGACCAGGACTCGAACCTAGGACTTATGATTAAGTCAAGGCGCTACCACTACACCACAGAAGGTTAAATTTAATGCAACCTTATAGCTTATATCTGCTATACTTAGGAATGAACGCATTCTGACTGAATGCCACTATGTTCATATTACAGATTCCTCAACCTCACTCGTGGCTTCATTTTAGCATTTAATTCAATTCCCAATCTCATTCGGGCCATGAAATAACCAGATAAGCACATTACATATGTGAAAACATGAATCATTTTTTACCCTGACCGGGGCTCGAACCTAGGACTTATGATTACTAAGTCAAGGCGCTACCACTACACCACAGAAGGTTAAAAGGAATCCAACCTTATAGCTTATATCTGCTATACTTAGGAATGAAC